>VZRU01019360.1:15369-30625 GCA_013398155.1 Pedionomus torquatus
CAGAATCACTTCCTGTGACCTGCTGGTCACGCTTCTTTTGATACAGCCCAGGATATGGTTGTCTTTCTGGGCTGCCAGTGCACACTGCTGGCTCATGTTGAGCTTCTCATCCAGGAGTACTCCCAAGTCCTTCTCCTCAGGGCTGCTCTCCAGCTGTTCCCTGCCCAACCTGTATTTGTGCCTGGGATTGCCACATCCTAGGTACAGGACCCTGTACCTGTCTTGGTTGAACTTCATGCCATTTGCACTAGCCCACCTCTCAAGCCTGTCCAGTTCCCTCTGGATGGCATCCCTTCCATCCAGCATGTCAACCACAAGCTTGGTGTCATTGGTAAACTTGCTGAGGGTGCACTCTATCCTACTGTCCATGTTTCCGACAAAGATGTTAAATAGCACAGGTCTCAGTACTGACCCTTGTGGAACGCCACTTGTAACCAGCTGCCACTGGGACATTCACCCGTTGACCACAATCCTTTGAGTGTGGACATCCAGCCAGTTCTTTATCCAGAGTGGTCCATCCATCAAACACAGGACTTTCCAATTTGGAGACTAGGATGTTATGAAGGACAGTGTCGAATATTTTGCATAAGTCCAGGTAGATGACATCCATTGCTCTGCTTTTGTCCACCAAGTTTGTGGCAGTGTCATAGAAGGCCATCAAAATTTTCAGGCAGGATTTGACCTTGGTGAAGTTGTGCAGCATCACACAATGCTCAAACCAATATGTTTTTCCTTTACTTCAGATATCTTTTCTGCTTCCACTATTTACTTCCATTATAAAGTTCTTTTATTTCTAGCCTTGATTGCCTTTCTATGCCAGACTGAATCTGAGCATGGCAAACTGGGTATGTCTGAAACTGTCTCCTGAGAAGATTAGCATACTTACTATTTCTCTGTGCTACAATATCTTCTTTAGGATGCCTATTTAGATACTCTGAAATCGACGTTAAGTTGATACAGTTCTGAAGTTAGGAAAATCAAGATGTAAGAGAACTTATTAGAGACATTTCTATGGTTAGAAAATAAGGGTAGTATCTTTGATAAGATTACAGTGACTTCAGATATTCTTAACCTTAATTTGTTTTTGCCATGAACTTTAAGCCTATAAAACTACTGTATCCTTTTCAGCATAATTCTGAATATATATATATATATATATATTTCTAAGTGCATCCCCTGTAGGGATTGTCATTTTTTGTTAATATCTCTTCCATGTACAATTTTTCCCTATCGTAAAATTTGTAATGTTAAATCAAAATTAATCTAAAAAAAAAATCCCTACCTGAAATGAGGGGACTAGGTTGACCCAGTTATTTTATTCCTTATTACCATAAAGCTTTCCTCTGTATCTGATTTAATCTCTTCTTTTAATAAGTGTCAGTTTCTTTGGAATTAAATTACTCCTCCTCTTTCCTTTTTTTTTTCTTTGATTTAATCACTGAAAAATAATACCTGCACAAACTAATTGCTTGCCAGTTTATATTGTGGTATAATAGATTTCTTCAAGAAATGTAACATCTGGCCTTTGATAATTTGTTTATAATTCCCTTACTCCTAGCTTTCATATTTGAATGGTTTAGGTCAGGCATGTTAATGGTGCATGGTTTAATATTTGATAGCACCCTTTAGTTTTCACAATATTTGTCCTTCTTACGGCTTTTTATCCCCCTTTTTAATCTTGACATAGCATCTGAAGCTAAAACAGATTAGCATCCTATTTCAGAAATCTAATTCCCTTCATGTATCTTTTAGCCCCTCAGTGCTCCTCTTAGCTTATATGTACCCTTTCCAGATGGTTCCAGAAGATTTCTACAGTTTTTATATGGGTCCTACTTAATTGAGCTATAGCACTATTTTTCACTAGCTCACAGTGTTTTAACTGACTTTGTGCTTGCATTGAATTCCAATATTGTCCTGGGTTCAATTCTGTGGAGCTTCAGTGACTTACAAAGCTGCCTCTCTTTTTATTTTCTTACAAATTGTTGCCATTGGACCTTTTTACTAAAACCTTTCATCTATCTCTCTGTAGACCTTAGGATCTGATAACATTTCTTTTGCCTTTATTTTTCTTCTGCGTGGCTTACAAGATTTCTACTTTGTAGGGAACTGCTGTTTAACACATAGCTCTCTGAAACAGAACTCTCTGTGAGATAAGGAGTTTCATTGCTACCAGAAAGCATAAATATAGTTTTGAGCTACTAACAATTATTACAATGCTATACATTCTGAAGTTCTGAAAAACTTGACATACACAAGATTTGATTCAGCTGAGCTTTATTATTCTGTATATATAGCACCAACCATCCTCTGTGCAAAAACAACACTCACCAATGAATGGATTCTTATCTCCTGCAATTATCTACTAGTCTAATGATTTTGACCTAATATTTCAATACAACAATATCAATTTTTGTCTCTTTATATGGTATTCTGTGGGAAAAATGAATTAATCATTTTAAGGACTATTTTACAGTATTTTTTGAAATAAATTCTCTTTACAATTGCACAACATGGCTTTTTAAATGCAAATGTAGTGCCACAGTTTCCTAAGAAGTTTTCTGAAGCAATACAAGTGATTATATGTTGGCATTCTCAGCAGCAGGCTCTTGACAAGCTGATTATCCCCTCTGTGCTTGCAGCAGTCACAGCCTGTAATAAGTAAGAGGCTGCAAATTCTAGGGGCCACTCATTTTCCCATTTCACTGTCTGCAGGAACTAGTGAAACCTGAAACCCTTCTATTCTGCCCTTTCATGTCAGTTAAAATAATGGCCAAATTTATTTTTTCTCTTAGCAGAATATAATTGAGATATAGGTGATGGTGCCAGGAAAGTGAGATCATTTAATCAAAGGCCAAATTAGTTTCTCACTTTATACACCCATCTAATCAAAAGCTCCCTTTTTTCTTACCTGCATTGGAAATTCTAAGATAGCTTTGCCATCTTCTTATGTTGATCAGACATTTCCCAATAGTGTTCTGTCACAAGACATCTGCTTACAGAAGTGTTCCTATGACACTTCTGCTTTGTTGTTCTTTGTTCAAGGACATAGGCCCTATGGAAAAAATATCCAAAATACAAGCATATTTTTCTTGGTGATGTTTAATAATTTCATATTACTGTAGTATTATAGAATGGAGGATTTCCAAGTGATAAAAAATATGAAGAAAAAATGAAACTATTCTCATTTAGCTTTTGATATATCATAACAATATTTTTCACTTTCTATGTGTGACAAACAGACCAAAAGAATCATTACTCTGCATTATAAAAGATACATGAGTCAAAGTCAGGGTTTCTTCTTTGTAAGCTCAAAGTCAGTTGGTTGACACTGCTCAATGTTTTTTCTCTTGGAACAAAATCAGAATTATTCTGGCAAATAATACTTATTATTAATTATTTTAATAAAATTTCTGTTTGAATACAAATTGTGTCAATGAATAACCACCATAGAACTACTTTCTTTGTAATTGTTTTTGCTGTATTTTTGGAGTAAATTTGTTTTTACTATTGTTTCATGTCTCTGCTCATCATTACAGGACACTTTCATTCACTATACCCTTTTAGGGAACATATTTTCCTAATTAGTTCTTCTCTTTCTAACACATGAATACAGGGCCAACATTTTTAAAATATACTATTAATCAAGCTGTTTTGTGAGATCCCCCTGGGCCAAATGAAAGGATGGACTACCAAACAGAAAAAAATCACATCAAAAAGCTATTGAAGCTCTGCATTCAAGATTTGCATCCACAGAGACATCCTCTGAATGTAGACGAGCTACAAAAATCCAGATTAAAAAGAGAAACCTTGCAAACAGGATAGAGTCAATATAGTATAACTGGCTACATATTAAAGGGCCACAGTGATAACACAAATATTGTAACATTTTAATCAGATGGTTTGATTTTGTTTATTGTCACCAAGCAAGATGAAAGATAAACCCCCCATCCTTTCTGGACAACCTAAAAGATATTTGAACAAAGAAAGAACATGGAGTTTCATATAGGAAAAACAAACACAGATCCTCACTATGAGTTTCACTTAAATATTTCCACCTCAGTTATATGAATAGATCTGAAAAGAATTATCACACAGAATTAATCATTATCACCAAGAAGAAATTGTAATTTCACATTTCAGAATTGTAGGATTATTAACAGCAGGACTTTGGCATCTGACGTGTTTACTCTATAATTAAAGTTTTCTTCAGAAAGTGCAAGGCATAAGCTGCTATAATACATGTCTAGGGCCTGCAACTTGAAAGGAACTCCACAACCAGTATTCATATGCAAACTATGTTTTCATAAGTCAAAATATTCAGACTTGCTGCTCACACAGAGTATATGCACAAAAAGACTGATTCTTATTGTATTCAGTCAACTAAATTTCATTTAAACTCCCTACAACGTATCCTTGTTCAGTGCTTTGTGGTTGCTCTCAGAACAGGTCTAAGACAAAGAAGAAAACTTTACATGGTATTATGGGTAATATTCACCTGCCCAAGTAATAAAGACCTTTTCTCAACTGAGATGTCACAAGGTATCTGAGTCATCTGCAAAGGGTGGGACAATATGACATAAATCCTACAAAAGAAGGGATTTCCTAGAAAGCTAGCTGGAGGTTGGGGCAGATATTCTAGGGAATTTAATGTTGTTAGACATTGTTAAAACATGTAAAAGCAGTCACATGATTCCCAGTTAAAATATTATATACAAAGCTATAAAAGTTCTCCAAACCAAATATATTTACTTAAGAAACTTCCTGTCATGCCTTCATCCTTAAGTGGCAATGCAAAGCTAGTTTAAAACTGAAGTTTTAAATTGGCTCTTTCATTCTCAAATGACAGTTTAGAAACAAATCCTACATGAAAGAAGAGGTGCTATTGTAGCAAATTATTATATACTCATGTGTTAGGCCTCCTTTAGTTTATGCAGTCGTTGTATTACTAGAACAAGTTATTTCTAGTATGCTATTTCGTTGATAAAAAAATTTAAAGCCACTATACAAAGATTTAAAAATCTCATTTCCCTTAAGGAAAGTGACTTTGTCTTTTCTAAGAGTTTTAAGAATGAACATGTGCACAGAAGAAAAAAGTGGGGGAAAAAAAGGCTCCATTGCAAAAAGTTTTAATGACTGTCTATATAAACTTTTTCTGGAGTTAATGCTTAAATCAAACTACCTTTTCAAATATAATTTATGATACCTCTAGAGAAGGTAAGCAAAATATGTTTTTTTCACCAATTATAAACAAAATGAATAATTGGCTGGTTACCTTTCTGAGTGCTACAAAATTATTTAGTCACAGGGAGATTAATTGATTGTAGAGGCTTCTTATTGGCTAATTAGATCATTTTCAATAAAATTCTTCCTGTTTCATTCTCTGTTTTCTGCTGCAAAATAGCTCTTCAAATAATGTGTCATAAATACATTTTCACATGAGATACTGATTACAAACTCATTGTTTGTCATCTGATTTAATTTTGTACAAGTTAAAGATGTTAAAATAATTTGATTTATTCATTTGAAAATAGGAGGGCTTACATGGACTAATTTGTATTTGTTTTATAGCTTATTCACTAAAACAAAAATAGATGAAACAAATGAGATAACACTTTCCTCACACATTTCTTCATTTGTTTCACACACCATTATGCTTCACACCTTCTGTTCAGACACGGTTTATGTCTTTCTTTGTCCCTTCAAGTCTCATCTCTTTCACATACATTTTTAGTCTTTTCTCAGCTTTGTATACCATTTCATATGTATAACATGCAAGTCATTTACTTGACTGTATTAGTGTTTTAGTAGTGTTTAACTGATACAGCAGAGAAGGCCTGACAGTCAGACTCTTAATTATAGACATTTGTCCTGCATTTCCTACCAATCCCAGTCTCTTAATTACAGCCATTTTACCCCTATCTCCTATCAATGTTTCTTCACCTTTTTTTTTTTTTTTCATAACTTGCCTTTCATTCTCCTCCATATTACTGAACTTCAAAAAGATTCACAATGCAGACTGACATTAAGATGTGAGTACTGAATGTTTATCTGAATTTGGAAAGCCTGTAATATTAGGATGCTTGATACATCAAGGTGATTTCTAAGTCCTTCAAAACTTTCTGAGCTCATCTGTCTAAATTGTAATTTATCATTTGTTTCTCAAACGAAAAATATACATGAAATATCATAAATCATTATCTTCATCACTGTCTAATTCAAATACTGAAAATATTCTCTGGGCAATTCTTTTTCATTTTAGAAAAATGTTCTTGGTCTTGTTCTTTATTTCAAATCAACTGGAACTTTTTTGCTTGTTATGACAATGACAAGCTGTGGGATGAGGTGCCTAGGCTTTCACTGTCATCTTTGAGATTTCTTCAGTTAAATGTTTTACACCTGATATGCAAACATCCTGTCTGAATTCCATCTCTTTCTGAAAATGTATAAATATGTGCATGTAATAATTTATTTCTATGAGTCTATTACTACTAATTTAAGACTGCAATCTCCCCATATTAACTTATAGAACATCTAATTTAAAGCATAATTTAATAAAAATTAATAATAAATAAATGCTTTCTACTATATAGATGCACAAAAATAAAATCTTCTCTATATAATAAAAGAAATGCATTAAGCTGAAAAATTGACCTCAGAATCAGTTTCTGTAACTTTATAGCTCAGTTTCTCATTTTCTGCTCAAAAGTTGATTAACATAAACCCCAGGCCTTCACATTCTAGAGACAGATATGCTTGTTCAGATCATGAAAACACTAGTATCAAATTACATGATAAGGAATTGAATGTATTCAAAATTAAGGACAATGTGTGCACTTGCAGCCCATCCTGGGCTGCATCAAAAGATGCATTGCTAGCAGGTCCAGAGAGGTGATTCTGTTGCTTTGCTCTGGTGAGACGGTACCTGCAGTACTGTGTGCAGGTGTGGAGCCCTCAATACAGGAAGGATATGGTCCTGATGATGTGAGTCCAGAGGAGGGCCATGAGAATGATCATGGAGTTGGAGCACCTCTGCTACAAGGGCTGGCTAAGGGAGCTGGCGTTTTTCAGCCTGGAGAAGAGGAGGCTGCAAGGAGACCTAGTCGCAGCCTTCCAGTACCTGAAGGGGGCCTACAGGAAGGCTGGGGAGAGTCTGTTTACAGAGGCCCGCAGTGGCAGGATGAGGGGCTATGGCTTCAAGTTGGAGATGAGTAGATTTAGATTGGACATTAGAAACAAGTTCTTTACTCTGAGGTT
The DNA here is from genome assembly GCA_013398155.1 of Pedionomus torquatus. Classification (NCBI taxonomy): domain Eukaryota; kingdom Metazoa; phylum Chordata; class Aves; order Charadriiformes; family Pedionomidae; genus Pedionomus; species Pedionomus torquatus. The sequence goes on from VZRU01019360.1 coordinate 22,624, forward strand.
GATGGAGCACTGGAACAGGTTACCCAGGGAGCTGGTGGAGGCCCCTTCCCTGGAGATATTCAAGGTGAAACTTGATGAGGCCCTGGGCAACCTGGTCTAGCTGGAGATGTCCCTGTGACTGCAGGGACGTTGGACTAGATGACCTTTGGAAGTCACTTCCAGACTGGACTATGTTTCTGAATTCTATGATTCTATGATTCTATGAATTTAAAACATTTGATAAATGCAGTTTCAGTAAACATGGTAAGTGTTCAAATCACTGTCATATGAGTTAAAGTAGGATTTAGTTTTAAAAGTTTGGGTTTTTTTTCCCCTTGAAGTTCAAGAGGAAAAATATGGAAAAAAAAAAAAAAAAACCAACAAAAAACAACCCTGGGACTAAGTCTTTTTGAGAGTTCTGAAATAAAAATAAACTGTTCTTCTAAGAGTGTAGATAGATGCTTCCTTCAATGGCAGCAGGTAGGGAATGTTGCGTCTTCTTTTTTTTTTTTTTTCTCTTGTACACAGCTGCAAAAGATATGTCCCATTTTCATGTCAACATGAGCATCTAACTGCAACTATGGTTTCCACTAGAAATATGAGTAGAACAGTGATTAACAGGACTAAAATTATCTCTGGAGTTGTCTTTCTTTTGACACTAGAAGACACGTAAGGCCAAAAAAAATCTCATTTTTACTTACATTACCTTTTCAATTTGGATCAGGAAAACCATTCTGAAGCAAACCTGATTATCTTTATTTGATATGCTTTGGTTTCTATTGTAGAACTTTCTTGAAAACCCATGACCTGGAATATTTTTCAGAAGCAGTACTGCTTTCAGAGCAGTGCTGCTGCTCCTCAACAATGAACAGGTATTTAATTATTCAGACCAGACAAGAACTAGACAAGTAAAATCCAAAACCATGGTTAATGTAGATGACAGGTCCTTTCTATAACTTGTCCTATCTTTAAACTTGGTATTATCATCCCACAACATTTAATAACTTTGAGAGAAATTGCTCATTGTTTAAAACTAGGAGGCATGAATCTGGCACAAAACCTATTTCTTCTTCTGTATAAGAAACAGTTTAACCAGATTTGTAGTTTATGATAAATTACATTCTGGCATATTTATAGATTACATTATTTGGCACTTAGCACCATATCTTTTGTAACAGCTTTATAGATGAGGTATATATTATATTAATCCTGCTTTAAAGAAAAAAAGAAGTGAGAAAAATTTACAACTTCATCCAAAGAGCTGCACAGTGCATAGTGGCTAGGCCTCTATGACTTGTTAAAATTTCAATTAGAACAGCAACAGCAAAGCAGAAATAAATAAGGGTAACAGTAAATAACAGTAAAAAAACAGTAAATAAAAAAAGAAAACGTTGTTAGTAAATAGAAAACATAAAGAGGCTACTGTATCTTTTCTTCACATATCTGATTAAAATTAAAAACTAAGAAATTTAAGAAAACACATGACTATAGAACTGCATTATAAAAGAGAAATCCTAAATGTTTTTGCAGCACTCTACACATTGAAAGTGGGTTTTTTTTGTTTAATAATCAGATGTGCAGGGAAATTCCTTTAGTGAAAACAATGCCACATCCAATGCCTTCATTTGCCACTTCCTGCATCCTCTTTTGGAGTCAAGATTTAACCATGGTTTCTTAAAGAAACTCAGATTATCATTGTTATTCTATAGTTTATTTTCTAAGTCCGTGCCATTTACCTTTGCATTTCTCTCTTTGTCACAGACTCTTAAGTTCCATTCATGCGCACCTTCCACCCATTTATTTCAGTCCAAAATTTTTACACGAGCTTTTGTTTTAAGTGATGAAACAATGTTTGGTTCTTTTGTGGCATCTATTATTACATCATAAAACAGCCTGTTCATATTCTGTTTCTTTCAGGAAAATGACCAAGTTCCTTCCTTCTCCTGTCTCCATATTAAGTACATAGATTCTTAGTTTCACCCATGCCTTAATTGACAGAAAATGATCTTTGACTAAGTGGTTGGCATGTTATATATCTCTATCTGACTCTGCTTTTCAGAGAAATGAAAAGTGAATTTTTTGATTGTCATGCTCACACTTCTCCAACACTTTTACTTGCAAAAAAAAAAATAAATTGAAAAATTACTAGTGATTGTTTAAACTTGGACTGCCTACTAGGAATCTGCTAGATTACAAGAAGAATGACTTTAACAGAGATAGCAATTAGATACTTATTCCACGTAAAAAAGATAGTAGTAGAGAATTTTTCCTGCTGGGAAGAAATAAACTTGTCAAAACAGAAGCTAGATAGTTAAGATACTGACTCCATAACTACTGAGTCTAGTCTATTGCCACCATGTCTTGAAGTAATATAGAATCTCAAGCTGTTTTTCAAACTAAGCATTTATTATTGTTTGTATTATTATCAAGATGCTTATTACTATCCACAACTTGTCAGTAATCTGTTCTTGTCACACAACAACACCGTTCTAGTGGTAATGAACTTCAGAGTAGGAAAACACAAGTACATGATATATTTCTTTTCCCACCAATGCCTTTTACTTTGCAAGATCCAGTTTGAGGAAGTTTGAGACATAGCTGCCTCCAAGAATCCTGTGCAACTGTAATAAATGACCTTCATTGACCTCACTCCATATACCTTATTTACCTCTGTTATGGGAGTATTTTTATTATGTCTTTCTCATAGTATAAATTTTTTTTTTTTTTGAAATTGCTTTCAATATATGATGTTAACAATGAAGCTCAGTCTAAGTCTAATCAGATGATGAATTGAATATGCTCTTTCCAGTCCATCTGTGTCTATCATTCCCACTGACTTATATTAAAATTTCTAGGTAAAAATTTCACCAAATTATAGATGTTGATGTTTTCTCTGCAGCTGGCAAGGTGCTATAACTTACATGACCATCTTCAGTGTATTTGATGTTTACTGTAAATGTCTCCATAGATTAAAAAATAATTCTATGAGGTTCTTTGGCTAGATAAACAACCTTTTTGTTTTGTTTGCCTTCATAATATTTGTCTACATAAATTGGGTTCTGTCCTCAGTCTTCTTAGTAGTCATACTCTTTACCTTTGAATTATTGCATCTATATATTCTGTATATGTCACCAGAAAAGTACACAGAATTTCTGAGATCATTTTATAAATGTTTTTATAATATGCTGGTTTATCCAATATATTTTGCCTGATACCCCTCAAGACAATGCCTTTGCATTTCACATTGATGACTTACAATTACCCTGTCATCAATCAATATAACAAAATCCTTCATCCGCTTTGTCATCCAGCTGGTAGCTCTTTCCCTATTAGCAGAGGTATGGTTTTAATTCACCAGGTGGATAGCACTTCATGTTATAATTTTTATTGTTTCTTCTTTCAAGGTCATCTCATTCTTCCCAGGGGACATTCAGGTAGTCCTATGGCTTTGTACATTTCACAACGTTCTGACATCATAAAAATACATTAGCATCAACTATATGACTGTCATTAAGCAAGGTACTGAAGATTAGCCACAAAATAAATCTGTTGAGAACTCCACTAATAATCTCCCTATCACATAATAATTCTTTATTGAATTTACAATTATTGTACTAGCCACCACCTTAAGTGAAAATTTCTCATGGGCTATCATATCAAATGTAGTAAAGAAGTCAAGATAGATTAGAACTATCACAACCCTTTTGTCTACAGAAGTAGTTACTTTGTTAAAGAAAATATTATATCAGTCTGACACAATCCATCTTTGCTAATCCCCTGTTTCAATTTATCCATTTGTCAGTCACCTGAATTTATTAATTAGTTCTTCCTTCATAAATTGTTCTGCTGACTCTGGCCTCACATTAAATTCAGACTGATGTTTCTGTAGTTGTCCAGTTTGTTTTTTCATCCTGATTTTAAATATGATCTTTGTAGTCTACTCCTGTAATTTGAAAGGTTGTGTTGGGTGTAAATGGCAAGTTTTTGGTAGAAGTGGACTACTGAGCAGCCTCTGAGAAGAGACAAAGGTCTGCCCTGTGCTGGACACAACTAATTCCATCTGGCTCCAATGGACCCACCAGAGAACACAGCAGAGCACATAAGCAAAATGGTCACACCTCTGTGAAAATGTTTAAGAAAGAGCAAAAAAACCTTGGAAAGGGAGAAGCAGAAGGCACAACAGAGGGAACTGCAGAGGAAATGAGGGAATAGCAAGGCCATGCCAAAGTAATTACACATCTGAAGGGACTACAGCCCTAGAGGACCTGTGCTGGAGCATATGAGAAAAGTATGAAACAAGGAGCAGCAGAGAGAAGCTACAATGTACTGCTGACCGTGAAGGGACTGAGTGTAACCTGTCAAGATAACAAGGCAGGACAACAAGTATCTCAAATAAAACACTGACATGGAAGAAAAAAAAAAAAAAAGGAAAAGAAAAAAGAAAAGGGAGAAAGATAAGAATTTGGAGTTAAAATAGTCTTGGGAAAGGGGAAGAAAAGGTGTTTTAAGGTTTGTTGCCTTTCTTTCTGTGGTCTCAACAGTAATGGAGTCTGACAATAACTTATCTAACAAAGGCTTATTGAGGCAATAAGAAAGATAAGCAGCAACGTTCCCATACAGCAACTCACCCAATCACTGATAGTGATAAGCCCCTTAGCTCCACCAGTGGTAGTGTGATTTCAGAGACTCATATATTTCATGGATAATGTGGGCAGCATCCTGCCTATGTTGCCAGTGTTAGTCAGGGAGAAGGGTGTCAGCTTCCCAGTATCTGAACTGGTAACTGAATATTTATGCTAATTGCCAATGAATGAAGTTAAATTTCAAAAACTGTTTTGCCCACCATAGTGCTTGACAAGTCATATCCCTGTCTTTATTTAAACCCACAAGATTTCTCACTCTTGTTCTTCCCCATTTTCTCCCACTGGGGCAATGAAAGATGAGAAAGTGGCTAGGTGAGTGCTTCGTCGGTAACATGCCAACCTATAACACAGATGTATAAGAATATTGGCTATTAGACCCAGAATTCAGCCCATTTTGTCTTTTCAGAACTGGTGAGACAGAAATGATAACTCCAGAAATTTTTAGTAAAAGAGCCAGTTAGATGAGAAATACTGGCACAAGTGAAACATTCATAATATATTCACTGAAAAAAAGGACATGAAATCAAACATTAAAATAGTATGAAATTGAAAATTAATTGGTCTGCAGCTATGCAGATTCATGCAGAAGTTACTGAGAAAGTATGATAATAGGGGCTTTGTTTTCATTTGTTGGCTTCTTTTTTACTTCTGTTTCTAAAATGAATAGTAGCTTTGCAACAAATTAAAATATTTGAGTAGAATCTGATACATAAACATAAATTACTTTTTTTTTTTTTTTTTTTTTTTTTTTCCACATTAAGAAAGCCACAAAAGCAAATGTGTTAAAGCTCAACTTGGCAAAGAAAAAGATAGGTTAGGGAATGTACAAATAATATTTACTGGAGGGACAAGATATTTTTGGAAAAACATCTGCTAAGTGCATCAAAAAAGTAGTTTGGGACTCTCTTCAACATGATCCCAACAGCATGATTATGTTGACTTACAACGTACTGTCAGGATTACACAAATATTTCTTTAATTTATTTTCCCTCTTTGCATATTCCCTCTATGCTCATTAATTGCCCTAGGAAGGCAGAGTAATAGAGACTTCACTTGCTTTCAAGAGCACACGTGTTTAGACAGATGCTGAACTTTGAAAGTAAAATGCCTTCCAGTGAAAATTCTGATAGATCTTAAACCCTGAAGAAATCAGCTCAGACTTCCACAGAGAGCATCACTCCCTCCACAGAACACCAAAACAAGATGTAAAGGCACATGCAGTTTCATCTATCAGGGCAGCTGCTACGGTTAACATCCAGGAAGAGAGTCTGGAATGACAACTGTGTCTAGACTTCATTTTCAAGTGAACTATGGATTTGGTTTTAATCCTGGTCTCCTAAGAAGTAAGTCCAATACCTCACTGAGACACATGTGGGTCTTGTGTGAAATCCTACTGGTTTTGGCTGAGATGGAGTTAATTTTCTTCATAGCAGCCATTACGGTGCTATGTTTAGCATTTGTGACTAAAACAGTGTTGATAACACACTAATGTTTTTGCTATTTTTAAGCAGAGCTTAAACAGCATCAGTGTTTTCTCCATTTCTTACTCTGTCACCAGTGAGTGAATTGGAGGAAAACAAGAGGTTAGGAGGCATTGCAGCTGGGACAGCTTACCCGAATTAACCAAAAAGATATTCCACACTATATAATGCCATGCTTATCAATAAAACTGTGGGGTTGGCTAGGGGTTGTCCTTGCTTGAGAACTGGCTGGATATTGGGTTGACTGATGAATGATTGGTTTTGCATCACTTGTTTTATTTGCTTCATTTTCCTGTGGCCTTTGTTGTTGTTGTCGTTGGTGCTTTTCTGTTTTGTTTTGGTTTTCCTTAACTTAATAAACTGTTTTTATCTCAACCCATGAGTTTAATCACTTCTGATCTTGAAATTCTCTCCCACAACCCACTGAGGGTAGTGAGAAAGAAGCCATGTGGGGCTTAGCTGCCAGTGGTGTTAACCTACAACACGGGTGAACACCAAAACTCCTTTATTCTGAAACTACATAGTGGGATAAAGGGACAATCCAGACCCAGATTTAGTCATGTACAGAGATGGAACTTGGCTTGGTCAGGCATCTCCATCTAGAAATTACATATAATGCACAATGGGGTACTCATTTAGCAGTATTGACATCTCCTATGTAACCTTTTCCTTAATTATTTTGGCTCCAGAAAATATAAATCCCTTTCATGACTGTAAAGGTATCACTTTTTTTTCTCACAGATATTCAGATTGCTTGCTGAACATCATGTGAAAGATCATCCTCGTACATTAAGCTCTATCCCCTAGATAAAAAAATTACTTGTTACTAACAGTATTAAAAACTGTAAACAAAGAAATAAGGGGGAAAGTGAAGGGCTGATACACCCTCTGTCTTTACCAGAGGATTTATCTGTAGACTCAGTAAGTGCTGTCTGTTATTATAATTGTCAATCATGTTAAACATTGTGCTAAAAAACACAAATAATTTTTGAGCATGTATGTGAAGTTGTATGCAATATTTCACTATTAAATCATATTGACAGCCATCTGGCTAAAATTACACAGTATCAAAGGTCATGATTTTTTGAAATCTGAAGTTTAGAATGAAAAGCATTTCCACTTTATTTTTGCCTCATATGTTTTGTGATATGTCATTATGTCAGATGGACAACTACTAAAAATTGTTTTGTTTATGTTTTCCATATAATTACTTTATAATAACAGTGCTTAACTTGTAAAAAGTTCACTGTGTTATAGTAATTATATACTTACAGAATTAGCAAGCAGTATCTTCAGGATTCTGGCTTGTGAAATGCAATCCATTCTTCCTTCATAATAAAGGAAAATGAAACAAAGAAACAAATTACTATCATTTTCCTAATATGAAAAATACAATTGTCAAAAAGGCTGTCATAAAATATTAACAAAGGATCAAAGTGATTTGGACAAGATATAGCAAGTGTAAAATAAAAGTTAATAGAGGTTAACATTCCTCTATTTGGTCCATTATCTCAGTTACTGATTTTGAATGATTTATTCCTAGTTAATGAATAAACAACATATTCTAATCCCAAGGGCTCAGGTAGGAAATCATTCATGCATGCTAGGTATATCAAAGTGGAGGAAAGTAATACAGGTTAGTAGCATGTAAGAATTAGCCCAATGTTATATTGTCCTGGTTTGAGGTAAAATGAACCAATTTCCTGTTTCACAATTTTACTTTCTTAGCTAGGCCTCTTCTAACTAACTAAACTCTGAAATTGACAGCACGTTGTTCAGAACTGTTTTGTCTTGCAGTGGTAAGACCTGATTATACCAAAGAATGGTATGCAGAGAGGCCCTTGCTTATACTTACTGCTAAAACAACCAAGGTCAGGTAATTTTCGTCATTTGCCCCAT
>VZRU01019360.1:30684-135627 GCA_013398155.1 Pedionomus torquatus
TATTTTCATTAAAGTAGTTTAGTTTTTTTCTAAACTCTTGAATCTCTTTAATTTCTTCCTCTCCTGTCCTTTTTTGAAAGGAAGAGGGAGTGGGACGGGACATCCGTCAATCTGGTTTTGGTAAATTTGACAGAAACCACAACAGATTTATTGGCACCCAACATGGTACAAATAGAGCTCTGGTAGATTGTCTGAATAGTTTGAATTCCATCTTGCTTAGAGGTTAAAGCAGACATCTTGCATCATGATTTTAGAAAAAAATACTGTATCGTGTCTTTAAGGTGATTTTTTACAGGTTACTTGACATGGCACTGTGATTACCATTCTAATTCCTCTCTCATAAATACAAATGAATTACAGTCTTTTTGCTATAGATAAGGATAATTTTTCTTACTCCAGTAAAAGTTACAGTCTTGTAGCATACACTTGAACAGATTCTTTTCCAATCCTCCTTGTTTCTAAACAAATCTGCTTCTCAGCTATACTGGGAAAAGAGGACAACAAGATCTGTTTTTGAATAGCCAAATAGGAAAATATCAAGTATGCTAGAAAGATAAACCAGCAAAATCATAGTCATGAGTAGAGCAGTGTCTTTGGCCTTATGGTCAATCAAAAGAGGCTCAGTGGCAGAACAGAGCTGCTTCCCAAACACTATCTTCTGTTGTTGATAGCAAAAAACAAGTGTGCTTCTTTACTAGGGGGAATAAAATGGTGTGTTCTCTATTTCTCCATTATTAACAGAAGAGTCAAGATTATGCTAAAAATAGGTAAGGGATTGACAAGCTAAAAGAACAATATATTTCCCTTTTGTGAGTTCATCTGCCTGGCAGAAACCAGACACCTTTCCCCCCTGCATTGTCTTAAAGACAGGCACACCATTTCAGGATTTGCGGAGTATTTCTGGATGAAGATACACAGGCTGTAGAACCTTGTTAAATCATTACTGATGTTGAAGGTAGATCTGCAGCTACTTTGTGATGTACACAACAAAAGCTCTTCTAGAGTAACAGGGATTCATAGCTGAATGATCTGGCACATCCTTCCTTTATTTTTCACTCAGCTTTCCATGTGATTTCTGTACTTTCATTCCAATGGAGTGAAGATCAGAGGTGGTGCCAGATTTGTGAAGTCACTGTGGAGTTGTCTGTCTTAGAAAGAGGAAATACCTAAGGAAGGAATTTGATGAGAATTTCCAACTCTCTCCTGACATTTTCCATAAAAATACACAGAGAAATATTTTTACATTAAACTTTATTTTACCCTATTTTCTTACTTACTAAAAAATTAGTAAGAATTCTTTAACAAAATGCCAGATGACAATTGCATAACTTTAGGACAGTTAAGTCTAACATCTATTATTGGCACATTAGTGGAAACTCAATACATGACTCAACTGATAAGGAATTAAAAGAATATAATTAGTCCCTGCCAACTTGATTTAACAGAAAGTAGGTCTTGCCAAAAAACTTGAATTAATTCTTCAAATACATTGAAGCATTGGATGATAAAGGTACTTCATTCTTTTGAGAAATGCTGAACAGTATCCTCTTTCAAAAAATAAAATTATGAAGATAACATCTACATTAAAATAATTGGGAAATGGATGTGAGTTATCAGAAGTGATTTCCTATGTAAATCACCCTCGTGTGATGGTGTTTCTAATAGCATTCCTCCGAGACTAATAATTTGATTAATATCATACACAAATATCACAGAATCTTCATAGTTGGAAGGGACCTCTGAGATCATCAAGTCCAACCATACACACACCAAAAACTGAACCCCACAAAACAAATCACTCAACCCAACAATCTCAGCTACTAGAGCATGCCCTGAAGTGCCACATCTACAGGTTTCTTATTGACTTTATCTCTAATTATATTTTTTTTTTTTGTGGATTTGGAGAACTACACATACAATTGAACCCAATGACGCAGATGACAGAATGTGTTTTCAAAAACCCATGTTATAGAATCACAGAACCCTCAGGGTTGGAAAGCACATCTAAGGTCACTAAGCCCAACCATACACACACAGAAAACGTCAGCAATGTCAGCCACTAGAGCATGCCTTGAAGTGCCACATCTACATGTTTCTTAAATACCTCCAGGGATGGTGACTCAACCACCTCCCTGGGCAGGCTGTTCCAGTGCCTGACCACTCTCTCAGTAAAGTAACTCTTCCTAATATCTAACCTGAGCCTCTTCTGCTGCAACTTCAAATCATTTCCTATGGTCAGGTCATTATTCATTAGGAAGAAGAGGCCAACACCTGTGGAGGAACGGTTAAGTGATAAAGGACATGATCTCATTGGTGTGAACAATCCAGTTTTTAGCAAGCCATAGCTGCACGACTAGATATAAAAGGGCAAAGTGACTTGTCCTTGATCCCACCTGGAGAGGAACATAATGAACTGGTAAAAAAGTTAGGCAGAACTAAGTCTGGAAAGTGAAGACAGACTCCTTCGCATGGGCAGCAATGCTCTACCAGTCATGTAACAGCTTGAGGCAGGTGGACAAGAACTATGAACCAATGTCAAATTGTTTATTGTCACGTGCTTTGCTTGAATAGCTATATAACCCCTGTAAGTGTGTGAAATAAAGGAGAACGATTATATTTATATTGAGACTCCATCGTTACCCTGGGTCCATCTCCCACTCCGACAAACACCCACTTCTCTACAATCTCAGGTAACAGTAGAGGGCAATAAGGTCTCCCCTTAGCCTCCTCTTCTCCAAAATAAACGTGCCCAGTTCCCTCAGTTCCTCCTCATATGACTTGTTCTCTATACCCCTCACCAGCTTTGTTGCTGGTAGCTTGGTGGCTCCCCTCTGGACACAATACAGCACTTCAACATCTTTCTTGCAGTGAAAAGCTCAAAACCAAACACAGTACTCAAGGTAAGGCCTCACCAGTACTGAGTACAGAGACATCATCACTTCCTGACTCCTGCTGGCCATGCTGTTCCTGACACAAGCCAGGATATGTGTGCCTTCTTAGCCTGAATATAAAACCAAAACCTTCTGGCAGCAACACTTTCAAATGTTACTAATGTTAGGAAGTACTGATCAGAACATGGCAGTTATACTAGGGATATGGATGCCAAAATAACCTGTATACTGCTAAATAACACACTGTAGAAACAGAATTGCTAGTGCATAATTGTACATTTCATAACTTGACAGAACAGGAGAAAGTGTCCTGTTTCTCAGTATCTTTGAAAAAGTGTTAAGGATCACAGTGACCAGACACCTGTATATCTCTGTATAACATTCTGTAACTACTCTGTAGTTAAAAAAAAAAAAATACTATAATCCTTGACATTATAAAATGAATGATTATGGAGTAGGAACTTTGTAATGTGGAAGGGGATTGTAATTTTTTTCATATACTGTGCATATATGTACTGTAAATATATGTACTGTAAGTGTTTTCATGGTGTCCTGCTTGCTGTCCTTGCAGAAAGCAACTCTAGAAGTGCAGCCAAGCACTATCCTCCAAATTTGGCACACAGGACATTATATGATTGTGCATATCTTGTGGAGGATGTCTGGGCAAGAAAAAAGCATGCCTTGCTCTTTACAAACTGAAAAGAAGCTTTTTTAGACAAGTATACCTAAAAATTAAACCTATCCAGCATATGAAAAGAAAATTGGGAAATTACTTGATTACCACTTATGTATTCCTTGGAAGAAAAATACTAATTAATAAAGGTCTCTTTAGTTTACCAGAGAAAAGAAAATCAAGTGAAAATCAATGGTAGCTGAAGCCAGGCAAATTCAATTTGGGCATAAGGCACAAATATCAGAGTGAAGTTAATTAACCACAGGAAAAAGATTATTTCAGACCAGTTAAATACAATACATTTTTAGTCAGACATAGCTATTGACTCTGATGAATTCTTGACTTTGGGATGACTGCATAAAATGTAGAAATGTGATCTTTTAATATACAGCAGGAAAGAGAAGCTGATCAGATGGTCCTGGTTAACCTTTAATGTTATGATTCCATCTTTCAGTAATCTCAACGGATAACTGAATTTATCTGACTATTATCTACTGCTAAAATAAAAAAACTTCTTAACAAAAGCACAGAATGTTTTCAGTTCATTTTACTTTGTTTTTATTCTTTTTTGATCTTATAAACTCTCTGATAGGCTTCCCAGAAATGTATTCGGAAGGTGTTCACAACACTTGTGGAAAAAATCTTAGATAACTGTTAGTCATTTCTTTAGAAAATCTGAGATATTAAATATCCTCTTTCATTTCTATTCCTGTTTCGGGGCTGCTGAGCCTGCAATCTGGCAAAATAAACAGTCAGATTTATGTGATTGTACTAAATATCGCAGTATTTTTTTATAAGCTTTTCATATATATATGCCTTCAATGTTTGTGAATTCTTTGCTTTCTGAGTTTGGCTTTGCATACTTTTATGTTTACCTGGTCCAAAGTGTGTATCACCTGAGGACCTTTTGTACATCTCTACAGAGATAATTCTACTCCCTTGAATCTATATTTCTTATCTTATGTATATATAAAAAGAATTTATGCTACATATAGATTACTTTTGAGACAACTCAATGTTAAAAGCTTTCTTATATGCATTTTATTATTTTTAAAGTGACACTGAAGCTCTGATGAGCTCCAAAGTAAAACTCAAAAACTTTCCTTTTAGCCTTAGTGTTCTGCTGCAATAACTATATTATATGATGCCTTTAAGAAATCAAGTTACTACTTTAGGCACAAGTCAGAAAACCCTGATACACATCACATTTCACTTTTATAAATTTACTTCATATTTTAAAGCTACTTTCTCTTCCTTATATTGCTAAAAGCAAGTTGTCTTTTATTATCACCATGTTATACGGGAAATTCTTGACTTGAAAGAAATAGTCCCTTCACTTTCTCTTATGAGTCAGTAACCAAGCTCAAATTAGAATTCACCATTCTGAGCTCCACATTCTAAACAATGCCATCTTGCCATCTTGTTATTTCTTTTAACAGTGTCATGAAAAGATGGAGTGAGGAATAACATTTGAGGCTTTCTGTAATTTTCAGTCTGTTGTTAATGACATCCACTGTCTGAATTTTATTATGTGACATTCAAAACATGGTTTTCATGTGGGTATTTTCATACCATTCCTTCCAATTCTTCCCATAACTTTCTGTTACACTTCCATCTGAAATGTTAACAGACATCTGGTATTTCTGCACATTTTCAGGTCATCTTTCCATTTTATCTTAAGCAAACTAGACATATTTATTTTTTTGAAGCCCTTATTCAACTTTGTTATCCTCGTTTGCAGCCTAATCAATTTGCTGATCTTAAGTGAAACTGAATATGCACCACTTGTCATGGTTTCAGCCAAATTTACCAAAACCTGATTGACAGATGTTCCCCCCCTCCCCCTTTTTGGTCAGAGAGGAGAGGAAGGAGTTAAAGAGATTGAAGAGTTTAGGAAAAAACTAAACTACTTTAATGAAAATATAAGTAATATAATAAAAAGGAAATTTAGGAAAAAAGGGGAAAAGGGAGTATACAGTATATACAAAACTGTATCAAGCTCCCAGGATGACGACCACGTCACCAGCAGGCTTCAGGACAGCAGCTGGATTCCAGATCTGGAGTCAGGAACACTCGGATCAGGATCAAAGGCAGATGAACAGGCAGGGCCCTCCTTGGACGTCAGCCATCGAAGAAGGGGCGAAAAGGAGTTGACCTGTTGATCCTTCAGCTTTTATACGGGGCATGATGCGGATGGGATGGAATACCCCTGTTGGGCAGTTCTGGGTCACCTGTCCTGTCCGCTCCTCCTTGCAGGTGGGACCCTCCAACGGCAAATGCTGAAATTATCTGACCTTGGTTCTTCCAGCAATAAGTCTAAACAAGGGCCTCTCTGCATACCATCCCTTGGTATAATCAGGTCTTATCACTGTGAGACGGAACAGCTCTGAACAATGTGCTGTTAATTTCAGAGTTTAGCTAGTTAGAAGAGGCCTAGCTAAGAAAGTAAAACTATAAAACAGAAAATTGCTTCATTTTACCTCAAACCAGGACACCACTGCACATGGTAGTATATAGGTAGGAAAGAAAATTAAAGGGTACATCTTATGTAACAGTGTGTTTAATATATAATCTGTATGGCTAATATTACATACCTCAGAAAAGATAGGAGACCAATGAAACACTGATTTCAATGACTTCCATGTCAAAACATTCAGTAACTTCAGTTGGATTAAAATTTATCTGATATACTGCATTTTAAGGATATTTAAAATTGATGAATCTGTTCTGTCAGGTTATTACGTCAAGGGCTATTCAGCATAAGATACAAGTACAATATATGCGAACAGGAATAAAACAAGCACACAGAGATATGCAAATCCTAATAAATAGCACCTAACAGAGACAATAGCAATAGTGAGAGGCTAGCAAAATAACTATTTAAGTGCAGCCCTGAACAGATTTAACAAAGCCTTTGTGACAAAACAAACAAACAAACAAACTTTCATAAATCGCATAGGAAAGAATTCTTTATACTAGATGTACATATTTTTACATATATTTGTACATGCCTATGTTTATGGAAATTAGAACTGGTTGGGATGGAACATTTAAAAATTTACCAAAATATTTCCAGTTTTAAACTCTAAAAGTAAACTTTACTAGATCACTTCATTAACAAAACACAGTGCTAACTCTTATTTCTTAGACATTCTCAATTGTGATCATGACATATATGATACTGTTAGTCTTTAACACATACTCTAGATTAGCTGTGAGACTACAGTACAATAGAACAATTGTTGCACAGTTAGCACTGAAGGAAGTGGTCCTTTGTGGCTCTCTGAGGTTAAGGTAATTAGACTTGAGAGCTATTTGGAAATATAAGCCAAAACTGAAGCAGACTTGTCTTCCTTCTTCACCTTGCTTTCCTTTCATGCTTGGCATTTTCATACCATTTGCCTCCCTCCCAAAAGGAGTTCTTCTCCACTCCCAATGCTTTGTAGCTCATTTTTGCTTTTTTTTCCAGTCAGCATTCTTGTATGTTCACAAAAATGAACTGCCTATCTGCAGTTCTCTCAGATGTCTCCTACCATGTTTCACACCATATTTTTCTTTTGGGGTCCCACTGGTAGCAATGATTTAAAAGGTTCATATACTGTGTCTGGTTATGCCATCATAGTGTTATAAAATACTTCCATGCTGTTCTTCGTTTCATTGCTTCAGTATTTTTATGTTTGGGTTTAAGAGAAGACTGAATATTAATTCACTACTAGTTTTGCGTAAGCAACCTGCTGTTCAGTATCTTCATTGGGTCAAGTCCTGTGCTTCATTGCCAGTCTGCCCTGTCATTTTATTAAATGTTACTCTTTTTTTCTGTTCTAACAGGAGTTCTGCATTGCCTCACATAAAAACCCGTACTCTACGCATGTGAGCTAGGCGGATGGGTGACTGAGCAACTGAATCATTATGTGGTCTCCCACAGATCTTTAAACTGGGCTAGTCTGTGAGAAGGGATACTGGAAGCACCCAAGACTGGCATTGGACACTGCAAAATAGGGCCCAAGGACAAGCCATGTATTCTGGACAAATCTCGGGTCTGATCTTCAGGTTTGAAGGTTTGACTTATGAATCAAAAAATAAGTGTAATTATATGCCCTAAATCCCAATTTAGCCAAGATATAGGTAGTCTAGGTATCACCTAATTTCTCAATTTAATGGCTATATTTTAAAAATTATTAAATCACTACTGTAGCATGTAGATATTTCTCAGCAACTATGTTTCTTGCCAAAAAATCTTAACTAATGTGTAGTTAAACCCAAAACTGATAAATAGCTTTAATATTCTAACACAAAGGACTTTGTTCAATTGCCTTCACAGAAGCTGCTAGAAACATCTCAGTATAATACAGATAATAAGGATATATATGTCTGACCAGCAGATGAACACCAGGTGTCCAGGAGGCTGGAGCTTTTCTGGAGTGATGGGTATATACCAGCTTGGTTATCACAGGACATCTCAAAAAGCAGTAGGCAGTTATTTTGAGGTAAAAGTATCGGTTCCTCACTGTTCCAATTATTGGAAGGGGAATTACTATAATATTGTTATGCACAAAGGTATCTAATATTCATGTCCATCAAGGTCATGAGTGACAGCCTTATTTTAAATGATAAGTTGTCTCTGTACTACACAATGGAATCAGGTACTATAAAACTGGTGTTCCAGTTCTGAAACCTTGGCCTATAGTCTATGGTGCCATACATTTTGCATGTGTATAGGAGCACCCAGCCAAATAGGTTTCAGAGCACAACGGGTGAGATGCAGGGAGTTGTCATCCAACTCAGCTTCAGCTCTGCCTTGCCTTGTCTATTCACAGGTAACTTGGGGGGAGCTGCAAAAACAGCTCAGCCCGTACTCGTTTCAAGATTGCGTCACAATAAGAGCCAAAACTGAATGGAGCTTTAACACACAAAATGCCCAGAGTCCCATCCCACCACTATTGCCCTGATTTTGAGTGCTAGACATCACACAATTAGCAACAGAAATTAGGGGAGGTAAATATTCCAGATAGTCTAATCCGCTCAGTCATAATCCTGCACCCCCATCAAATCAGGAAATCATAACTTTTGGGAAGAAAAATGGAGAATTCTCCAACAATACAGCTGGCTTGTAGGAGAATTGTCCCCCCACCTTGTCCAGGACACTGTAAAGGGTAGCTTCCCAGGGACTCAGCCACTTTACCTGAGAGAGAGGCTAAGTGATTAAGAAACAGACAAGACATATGGTATATGGCACGCTATTAAGATTGTGATTGGTGCACTCTTTTAAGATATTAATATCTAGTGAGCTTGTGGTTTGTATTGTTACTTTTTGGGATCATTTGTAGGTTGTAATTAGTGTATTCTGTTAATTGCTTTTAAATTAAAATAGTGTATTTGCCATTGTACCCATAAAATCTGTAGTAGTGGCATATTGGACCTGTGAGTGAAGTCCAAAGAAATTGTTAATTTGAAGCTCTCAGTGAAGACCTTTTCCATTTCCATCACAGGATAAAAAAAAAAAAAATAAAAAAAAATAAAAAAATTTCTTTCTACTCTTCAAAAAGAGGCTGTGTTTTAATCCAGAACACTTTTAACTTCGGCATTTAAAATAAATTATAGAAAGTGAAGGTCACATGAGAAGAAAAAGAAAGAGACTTCATCTCTCTCTATTAGAGTCCATCATAAAACTGTTCTATGCAAATCTACCATATACTTTGGAGAATATTTGTAGTGTTGTATGTAAATGATATTTGACAGAAATCAGCACAACAGTCAGATGCATGTGAACTCTACCTCAGACTTTTGATGGCTACCTGTTAAGGAAACACTACCTGTTATCTATAACAGTAGCGTTAAATTTAATTCCCTGTAATTCTGTAAGATTAACTGATTTCCTCCCATAAGAAGGAAAGAAGAAATCAGGTCTAAGAAACTGTAGGTTTCTGCCTACTAAATACGTATAAAGATCATATGTGTTTACATATTGGTTTTGAGAGTGGACATTTTCGACAGGATGGAGAGAAGGGGGCATTTAATTTAATTTCATATTTCACTTAATTTTATTTCATTTCACTAAACCTGTGAACTTTTGTTTCTGTACATGTTCAGACAGCGATCAGCTTCATTATATTTAAGGCTTATAGTTATGTTTTACAATACAAAAAAGTAGGCCAAAATTGGGTCTACTTTTAGGGAAATCTGATAATATCTCTATACTATCAGATTGTGCCTCTTTGTGGATCCAGAAACATGTTATTCTGCAAACAGAATTGCTCAAGGAGCTAACTTAGCTCAACCGTTGCTGCAACCAGTTGTTGTTCAAGGAGGTAACTTAACCACGAAGCCCTACTCAGCAAGACAGTAAATAACTATCTTAGCTAGTAATTCAGCTAGTAGACCCTCTTAGTTTGGGGGGGTAAAGGAGAAGGGAAGAAAAGAAGAAAAAAGAAAATTATATCTTCTAGGAGATAGACTCACAGTCAACCTTTCAAGTATCTTGGCATAAAGAAATAAATGAATCACCTACATTTCTTCCTCCTTACAAGTGACTCCCTTTCCATGAAATTCATTAGGTACCTATTGAACAGAAAGAGTGGCCATAATGCTGAAGTCAAACTGCTGGAAACTATTAATAGTTAGAATAAGGGTAATTTATTAAGTACATTTTTATTCTAAATTAAGCAAAATTGGCATAATATTTCTTGAAAATACTAGATGACAACTAAAATTGAGGAGACAGTACACTTCAGAGCTTTAAAAAAAAAAAACTTGTGTGCCACCATTTTAAATCACACAATATTGTTGCGAGTGAATATATTAGAATTGGGTATGTCATACTTGCTTCTGTTGCACCCCTCTTTTTTTAGCCAATAAATATTACATTTATCTCTGTAATGTGAAACAGCTCTTACAGCAAAGAGATTCCCAAAATTTACTGAAGCCTAAAGGTTATGGCACTGTTGAGAATGCCCTTGCCATTGGCTGAGGAAGACCTGGGTAGAGCGTTCTCATTCTCCCTGGACCATTTATTCATACAAAGATCCTTAGGAATTATGCTATGCTAGCCCCATTCTCTGATAACTCTTAAGATATTCATCATACAATACTTTCAATACTTTCAATATTCAACACAAGTACTTTCCTAAGCCTTTGCAATTGCCCTGGGAAACACCAAAACATACACACATACATAGTCTTATAAGGGCGTCATAGTGTAATTTGAGGTGGAGGAAGCATTTTCAGAATAATCACAGTTGTTTAGTGGGGCTTTTGTTTTTCTGTATAATATCTACAACACTTTGCATTTGGGAACTCTTTGGAGTTTAACAAATGGTAGATATCTTAAATCTCAATAGATTACTAGTAACAGTATTGCTCACATGCTGTTTCAAAGCACAGTGCTACCCTAGTAAACCTATCTGCATGCATTTTTTTTTTCATCAGTTTGTTTTTCCTAAAGAACATAGTCGAGAGGTTTCCAGGAGCTTAATATCAGTTTGTTTGCCAAATAAGATCCCATCTTTCCTGGTTATGTTTATGAGAACACATTTTCACATTAAATTGGAAACAAATGAATCTGTTGCCATTCCTCTCTGGAGCACACATGCTCCTGATACACAGATTTAACCTAGGCTTAAGGGAAGAATGATTTGTGAGAGTCTCTTGTTAAAATATTGGCAGCACATCACTGAGGATTTCCTCCAGCAAAGGAAACAGATTATACCTCTATAAGCTGAATGCAAAACTACATGGGGTTTCTTTGTGTTTGTTTGTAAAATGACATACACAACCAAAAAGGAAAACATAATTAGAAACAGTCAAACTGGTTAATGATAAAATATGGAAAAAATGCCATAGTCAGGATATTTGCTTTGCAGCAAGAAAATGTCAGTGAAGCATAAACAAACTTCTCAGTAAAGCTAGAAAGATACTTCAATTTCAGACATCAGACTTGAAAGACTAAACATTATTGTTTGAAATCATATGAGATAAATTACTTAAGTAACTAGCACCATTTCAGATGCTTTAAGGTTTTCACCTGTCTTCTATCAACCTCTCTAGCAGCAGAAAGGATGTATGAATTTCCATAAATATTGTCTCAAGTTTGTCCCAAGTAAATATCTGAAATACCCTAAGCATACCAAATGGTGTCAAAACTGTTTAAGTAATTGTGTACTTAATTTCTGTATTCCATTTAGTACTTGAAGTGCTGAACTGCCTTTTTAAAATCTCTTCTCAGACTGTTAATGAAAAAAAGCTGTTTATGAGAAAATCTACAGGAAAACTTTGAGAAAAACCTTGTAATTATATGTGCCCATGAAATTTTTGCAATACTAGTAAAACATTTGTTTCTAGTTACCAGTTTAAAATGACTGTTAATTTCATTTAATGGTCAGCTTTAATATAGCTGAGATATTTGGGTTACTCGGCATAAGAGAAACATAGACATACTGGAGACTCCAGCAATGGGCCACAAGGATGATGAAAGGCTGGGACCATGTCTCCTATGTTGAAAGGCTGAGAGATCTGGAACTGTTCACTGTGGAGAAGAGAAAACTCAGGGGCGATCTTATTAATATATAGAAATACCTGAAGGGAGGGTGTAAAGAGGTCTCATGGTTTCTGGGAGGGACAGGGTTAATTCTCCCCTGGCTCTAGCAGGGGCCCAGGTATTCCACCACATGAGCCATGCCCAGGGGGTAGCTGGGAGCTGGCTGGTAAGGGGAGGGGTAACCAGAAGTGCGGGGTCTGCTAGTGGTCTGGGGCTGTGGCCAGTATCATAATCGTGTTTGTATCCTTCTCCATCTGTGTTACTGTTTTTCCTTGTTCTACTTCGTTGTCCTGTTAAACAGTTTTTGTCCCAACCCACCAGTGTTGCCTTTTTCTTCCAATCACTCTGACACCGCCATGAGGTGTTAGCCAACAGGGCTGCCACGTGTCTCTTTGTTGCCATCTGAGGCTAAACCACAACAAGAGGATAAAGCCAAGCTCTTTCCAGTGGTGCCCAGTGACAGAACAAGAGAAAATAAGTACAAGAGAAGTTTCTTCTGAATATCTGAAAGTACTTTTTTATTCTGAGGGTGACCACACCCTAGCACAAGTTGCCCAGACGTTCTGGAATCTCCCTCCTTGTAGATACTTAAAAGAGGTCTAGAAGTGAACTGGCTTTAGTTGGCTCAGCTTGATCAGGGAGGTTGGATCAGATGACCTTTGTCATTCTGTACTTAAGTTGAGGACCAAATGACAGGATAACAGGAGTGGGATTGAGTTTGCCTGTATTTAGGTCTTCACAACGAAGTTATGTACATGTGAGGTGCATGTGGTGATCCAGTGTTGATTAAGCTAAGTAACAGTTTGTACTGAAGTAAGTCAGTACTTCAATGACTTTAACAACGAGGGACAGGAATCAGCTGCTGAAGGACATACATCTAGTGCTATTTTCCACAATCTAGGTAACCCCATTGACATCCATCTGCTGGTCCAGAAGTCTGCAAGTGTCCTGTAGTTCTTGTGTCACATTTGACAGGTCCATGCTGATGGACTGGATACAGTTAAAGAAGTAAAATAGCATGAGACACAAATGTTTGAACAATTCAATAGGGCCTCTTTTCTCCATCAAATGTAATGGGAATTTTGACACCTACATATAGACATGTAACAGCCAAATATCTACAGTCTGAAGCTTCATCCTGTCCTATGTGTAACAGTAAGGCTTGGAGTAACACTCAAATATATACAACAAGTATATTTATAACTGATTTATTTATATCAGAATCGCATGTACTTTAATTTAAATTTGAATTAAAAATTAAATTAAAGTTAAAACTTTAACATGTGTACTACGGGAAGCATATGGTGTAATGTGCATGCATATTAAAGACATTCTCTGGTCCTAGGGATGTGAAAATGCCTAAGATGTTTAGCTTTGTTCCTACAAAATCTAAGTGACACAGAGACTGGGCACTACTGCTTGGACTAGTAAACTTGCCTTTCTCACATAATTTTATTTGGACATCTCCAGTTTAAACAACATGAGGCCTGATATGGTTATTAAAAGTTCTCTAATCTTAACTGAAAACCTACTGAAGAACATAGTGAGAAGCAAGTATGCAATAGGTGAATAGAAAGGAGAAAGTCAGGCAGTGCTTACCTGAGAAATCAGGCAGGAAAGGGGAAAAGCTTAAAAAAGCTATTCAGGCTTAGGGCATTCCTTATACCACTGAGTAGAATACTAATCTCCAGTAGCAGGACTGTAAAGTGACTGTACAAATTTAGAAAATCCAGCCTTCCTTGTTCTGCGTTCAATTATATTTTAAACAGAATGACGTGCCTCTTCTACTAGCACAGACCAGCAGCTCTGAAATTACCAGGGAACATCAGGAGCTCCTCAGTGGGTCTGGAAGGGTGGGGGCCATCCCGCTGACCCAGCGAGGGAGCACAACAGTCCCAGAGACAGTGTTCACATTCAACCAAGAGTCAAAATCACTAGATGACGATGGTCCCAGGATAAGCTGAACACCCGTATTGGGAAAGGTTGGATTGAGAACCCAGGTTAGGCTGGTTGGATCCAGTAAGGCCTGTTAGTGCACTGAGTAGGTCCCTGACAGTCTTTGCCTTTACCCTAAACACCTTGTCTAGTATCTGTGGACCTGAGATTGGGAAGCAATCTCCTACTCAGGTCTTAACTCATCAGTTACTTACTGATTTTCTGTATCAGTTAAAACTAGATATATTTAAGCTTATTTAGCCAAGTCTACACCTTTGAAGTAGGGAACGCTACTCTGAGTCATATTTAAATCTAATTTTTAGTCACCTAGTGCATAAAGGTTTCTTTTGCCTACCAGATCATCAGCCAGTGGCACTAGCTGATGACATGAAGAAGTATTATTCTTCATCTTCCAAACTAAAACAGAGCTTGATAAGAGCATATACTGTCTAAACTGGGATCCAAATACCTCACTTTTCCCAGGTCTCCTTGGGGTACCTACAGGTAGGTCTAAGTCTTTGGTCATCATTTTTCCTGATGAAACAAATACTTTCCATCTAGACCAAGACTCAAAACTTCAGTCCTCTTACTACTGCACTAGTCACTTCTTCTAGCCTGATATTTGTGATACACACATAGATATACTGTCTGCTTCTCAGAGTTAATTACTGACCAGCCAACTTTCCAAATAACACATACATTCTTTGAGATAAACGACAAGCAAAAAAAAAGTATGGGCTTAAGCACTAAATAGCTTCTGTATAAAGTTAATACCTATTTATCGTGTAGAAAATTGGCAGATGAAATCCACAAGTCAGTCAGTAGATCTAGAATGACGGTGTATGAAAGTGCTTAGATGTGTCTTTAGATTGTTTTCTTCTCCTCTTTCTCAATTTTTGAATCAGATTAAAATAGTCTTCTTTTTCAATCAGCAGTAAAAGGATGCATACTGCCTTACTACTAGCAGATTTTGCATCAAGACCCCATTTTCACATCACTGAAACTCCAATTTTGCTGCCGGTGTTTAGTCAGGAATGCAGTAACCAGCATCCCCTGGAAAACATCTGTATCGTACTGTATAATTCAGTATATTCCAATGCTGTATTTCTCAAACATTCCATGTGTCCAGAGCATCCATTGAACCTGATTGCAACAGTCCATAAATATTCTATGCTTTCAGAGTATAACATCTGGCATATTTGTTATTAGCCTTTCACTCCACATTTTATTTATATTATAATTTTGTTAATGGCTTTTCCATTCAGACATGATTCCCTGTGTCAAAGTACACTTATTAATATTCACACACTATAGACTGATACAATAATTGTGTCAAAGATTTGGTTATCATCATCTCTGTATTACTGAGGACCATAATAGATATTACAATTGTCTCAGTGTTCTGCATTATTAATGCTAACAGCTGCAAGTGTTACATGTTGCAGTAGTCTGAGCGGAGACTTACCATATTTTGACATATGACTGGTTAACCTAAGTTCAGAATTGGTACATTTCTTATAAAAAGTGTTAAACTACTGTTAGCAATTAGAAGAGGGAAAATTAGCTTTCTCTTAACTCCATCTGGTACATATTGAGATACCAAATTTTTGCTAATGAAACACTGGCTCTGCCGAAGTATTTCTATAAAGTAGAAGGTGAAAAAATCCTGGAGAAAATAAATAAATAAATAATGAACTATATACTTAGATAACTGCAAAAACAGAACATCAGAAGGGCACAAAAATAATATTAAATTATGGCATTACAATAATGTAATGTGTTTTATTAGAAGTATGTTTGAAGATTCTCACAACTAGAATTCCAATATATTATGGAAAACACTGTATATGTAGCAAAATTTATCTGGAAACAGAATTCTTATTAGGATTTTAAATAGCCAAACATTGTTGAGTAGATGCAATTTACCACAAACTAAAAGAAAAAGCAAACAAACAAAAACCCAAAACCAAAACAAAACCAACAAAAAATAGGTGTCTGGTTCCTTTAAGCCATTTGAAAACTGCAGACCTACATATCAGGAAACTACACAAATCCTTATTAATGAATGTATTAGTTCAATTTTTAGGTAAAGTTGCAGGGAATTAAAAACAATGAAGAAATAACAGATGGTATATGACTAGAGACGTGCAGGAATGAAAATTTCCTGGACCAAATCTCAAGGTACTCAGAATCACAAGATACCATTTATAGAGGGATTATCTCTCAGAAACCAAAGACCATGCACCAACTAGAGGAGAAACCATCCTTGACCTACTTGCAAATAGAGGGGAGTTGATTGAAAATGTGAGAAAGATATTGAAAAGTGGAACCAGCCACAATGAACTAGCTGGATCTAGAGAAATAATGAGTTCACAAAGCACAATGGTAGGAGAGTGCTGGATTTTAAAAACAAAATTAGCCTCACATCCGCAACAGTTGAGGAGCCAGGAAAATTTCTGGACAGGTTCCCAGGACAGTGAAGGTGAAAGAAGCTTCCCAGGACATTTCACGCTAACCCAATGGAGCCAGTAAGTAAGAAACTCCTATAGCTGATCTACATGAGTTTATGCAGTTTTCATTGTCCATGGTTGCACTTATCATTTGCACCCTATTGCTCCTTTTCCTGCTCAGCTCCTCTTCATATCCAGTGTTCCTTCCATTCATCTCTGTAGCAGAACCACATAGATGCTAATGCCAAGTGTCTGATTAGAATAGTATACACAAAGTCCATCCATACAAATGCTTGTAACAGTTTGGGCCTAGCCATCCAGAGAGCAGCAAACAGACAAATAGCAAGCCTAGATTTACAGAATTTAAACTCCTTTAAAGACTGGAGTTTTCCAAGACAGAATAATAATTATGACAAAGAATTCTGAATTATAATGCAATTAATTTATGAACTCCTGCAGAACTGATGTACACAGAAGCTAGTAAATGTTTGACAATAGAATGAACTCTTGCTTCCAAAATACTTTTGAATGAATTAAATATGGATTTCATTATTTGCATTGTAAAATAAATAAAACTGTACATTTAGAGAGCTTCTACCCTACTCTGACACTTTTCCACAGCTGAAAGGGACAGCAGAAACACTATAGTTCAGAAGAGACTGTTGGTTTTTCAGTCACTCTCCCCTTTGTCTTCTTCTGATTTCTTCTGATGCACACATCTCCAGAATAATTTGCACTGCTGAGATAAGATCTGTTAAGTTTTTATAGCGCTTCCCAACCTCTCTGGTATCATGAGTCTTGACTGGGATTCTGGACCCGCAAAACTGGGCTATATTCCTCATAAAGGACCATGAGTTTTAAAATCGCTGCTGACATTAGACCGAACATTGTAACATGCATGAACACTTACTAACAATTTAAAAATTTACAAATCCAGATAAGGTGATAATGTTCAAAGACAAATGTACTGGGGCAGGGGGGGAATAGTCTATGCCTGGCTGCCTGCATTTTAGTTCAGTTCCAAGCACCTTTTTCTGTTTAGTTCAGATCTATTTAGTTTCTATTCAGTATCAGCTGAAAAGTTGAGTAGACAAAGTGTTTTGGGATTGCTCTTTCAGCTAGGATGCAATCCCAAAATAAGACTTGTCCTTGGCTTTTCCTTCTCTGAAGTTGATGCTAGTCAGAGGACAGGTCTATTCTTATGTACCTCTTTTCTCCTGAGGTTACAGTCATGCACATACCTTCCTCCACGGGCTTCCTATAATCCACAAACTTGGTACAGAATTACAATACTAGCTTTTAATACTTCTCTCAGAGAATCATTAATGTGTCAACATGCAAATGTTAGGAACACTGATGTCTTGTGGGGTTTATAAGATGCTCTTTTTACCTGGAAAGTAGCAAACATAATAGAAACAATAGTTGGGCAAATGTTTGGGCAGTCCTCCTGACTGAAAAAATAGTTTTCCCATCAAATTAAATCCTTCAGTTTTATAGAGAAGGTTTATGCATAATTCTTTATAACATATAACTTGAAAACCACAGCTCAAAGAATCAAAAGGAAAAAAAAAAGTGTCTGGAGGGACTTGGAGATAAATTAGATCAATATATTAGAAGTGCCAAGGCCCATTCTCTGAGTCACATCAGCTGATTCTGAGCTGCTGGTATCCATACTATTAGATTCTTATACACTCCAGAGAAAGTATGGACTCCCTTAATTTCTCTGTTGGGAATCACCCATGACCTGTGCTAACTCTCAAGCATTTAATATAAATTGTTGTGAGATTGCTGGCAAGGAAAAAAAAAAAAAAAAAAGCTAGGAAAAAATTAAAGCCATTTAAAGTATTTAGCAATATGTGCATATAAACAATAGAGTTACAGTATTCAGGATTGCTCTTGGTAATCTTTAGTGCAGACCATGCAATCATCTAGCTAACTATTGTTTATACAGAAAAAGAGAATGCAGCTTTTCATAGTTCTTGATATATCAGACACTATGTCAGGCAAATACATTTGGGGACTACAGGATCGTTGGAGGGAGCACCTTCTAAATTTGATTTGCTGGGACTAAGAGAGATAGTGACTGTGGTATAAAAAATTGTATTATTGTAGAGGGATGATTTCTTTGTAGAAGAAATGATGGACTGCAGTTTTATGGCTTCCTGCTGAAGATCTCCCACATTGTCAAGCAGATTGCAGGGAGATCAATAGCTAGGTAAGTTGTTTAATGCAGAACTACGTCCCAGAAAACTACAGTAGTTTTAATCTCATATAAAATAACTAAATGGAAAACTAGGGTTGTGACTGCATTCACAGCAGTATACAGAGGGCCAGTAGTAGATAAGATTTGGTATGAGAGATTTAAATCACACTATAAAGGGCAGAAAATCAAAATTTTCAAATTCTATTCTGTTGGAAAACCTTATTATTAAAAATGAAGAAATATTTTACAGGAAACATTTAGCAGTTAAAAACCAAACATCTCACAACGGAAAGAATTATGCAAATAAAGGAAAATAAAATTGTACACTTTTTTGGATAATAGTTTGTACTGTTAATTCCCAGTCAATAACTGGAAATTCAGCATTACAACATTTTTAGGAGGATCTGAAAGGAAAAACTTGAGATATTCTCATATCCTGTGCAGCAGAACTTTCTGAGATAATCTGCTGTACAAGCTAAGTTTTACAATATTACTGGAAGTTCAGAAAAAAAGGAACAAAGGTAGCAGTAAAGATGCATTAATTATCATAAAGAATTTAAAATGTGTAGAAAAGTTAAACTCTAACTGTAAATAAGTATTTTACAGTGTGTATTGCAAGGTTTTATAGGGCTGTTTGTTCTGTAATTACCACCCTGAGTTTAATATTGATTGAAATTTTTGGTTACCACAATGAACGTTGATTGCATTTGTCATTTTGCTTGATTGAGTATTAGATAATTAGACTTCAGGAAGGACATTTATTCTAACAATACAAGGCTATTTAATGGAAATGGCTGGGAAGTATTTTCCCATTATTTTCCTTCTTCCTTGCTGTAGTAGATTTTTTTGTTTGTTTGTTTGGTTGGTTGGTTAGTTTTTTTGGGGGGAGTTGTTTTGTTTTTTTGAGTAAAAAAATCTAGTAAAAATCGGTTTAATTCTGCTTTTGTGAAGAAAAAAACCAATCAAATATTTCTATATATGTCTTATTTGCCTTGTTTTTTTTTTTTTCCTCCCAGAACCCCCGGTCTTCTGAAATACCTATGTAATTTAAAAGTGAGAAGCAATCCTGAAATACTTCATCTGCTGGATAATAATATGAGAAAAAATCTGTTCAGTGGAAGCTTTATACAATATATGTATCCGTTGATTATAATTTCTGTTTAGTCAAAGAGGCATTTTCTGTCACAAATGCAATCAGAGATTTGTAACCAAAAAAATTGCAAGACACAGCTAAAACAGTGACTGTGATTACAAATAGAAATCAAGGAGAAAAAAAATTAGATGCAAATTTGAATAAGAATAATAAAAAAGTCATCCTTCAAACTATAACAGAAAACATTTATTAATAAATGTAGGAATTTGAAATATTTTATACATACACAACCACTTTTTGAATATATACATGCATACATAGGTTATTTGCATCATTTTATCAATTCCTAGCACCACCATGACAGTTGTAAACGTTGTCCTCTGGCTAACATGAAACATCCAGAGATAGAAGACTGAAAGAAGTTCTTGTTAGTAAGAAAACCATCACATCAAGCAGCACCATTTTGGCAATAAGATTGGTAGGGTGAAAGAACAGGAACGTTTCCTACCATTTCTCATTTCCTATCTGTGAATGACGAACATGTTTGGGAGCAAGGACTTGGTTTCAGTTTTTTTATTTATTTGTTGGAGGGCTTCTTTCAGCTTATTGTTACTTAAATGATATTATTAGAATCCTGAAAAAAAACTCTATTCCAGGTCATACGGTGAATATGTAGAATAAATTCCAACTGGTTTTGTGAGTATGGGCAGATTACCATAACTTTTACTCTCAACTTCTGTTTTATGTTCTCTGCCTTTTATTTTAAACACTTACTTTTGTCCTTTCAGTTTTGTACAAAACTGGTAGACCCCTCACAAATACATTCTAGATCCTTGATAAAACCCTTTCAGTTCACTTTGGCTTCAGATATCATTAATGATCCTTTGGGCATTGCCAGTGCAGGAAACCTGGGACAGGGCTTGTTCCTTATTATGTGGATTTACTGGGAAGATTTTTTTTTTTTTTTTTTTGGTTGCACATTTCATACAATAATAAGTATTGAATAATTATCACAGTTTGCGGTCTTGTTTTCATGTATATTTTGATTTAAACAATGACTTAATGGAGAGTCTGATACATACTGATGATGATATAAACTAGCATTAGTAGATAAAATTAAATTTAAATCAGATGAGAACCTGGCCTTGATTCTGTGGGTGAGAGTAGTAGTACTCTCCAGATGGTTTGTGTCATTTTAAGAACAGAACACAGCTGTAAACACAGCTTAATGTTTGTCATTAAACCAAATTCATCACTACTTTGCACACAAAGGCAACAAAAGCACTTGGTGTAACACAGTGTGTTTGGCCCTAAAGCCTGAAAAAAAGACTTTATCACACTCTGCCATAAGTCAAAGTATTTTGCTTTTGTTTCTTTTTCCCTATTTCCTTTTCTCTTCATGTCATTAATGGAGAAGGATTGGGCATTCATCACCTGTTACCAGTTATCAACTTCTGCTCTGGATGATCAACAGCTCTATTTTCTGTGTATCCTGCAGACATCTGAGCCAGGTAAGGGTTAGATAGGCTTTACCTCTGATGTACAATAAGCTCCTACTATCCAAACAGATTGGATAGTAGGACATTGAATTTGATACCTAAGTATTTCACCTCAAAAGAATCATCTTTGATATTCCAGTGATTTAATGACTCAAAATACATATCTCTAAAACTCTTTCTAGGTTAGAGTGATACAAGTTATATAACTGTCCACCAGCTGGTTGCTCCTGACCTACCACACCATGGCATCAGAAGGCCCTTTCCTATCTAGTTGCCTAGTTCATGAGTTTCTAGTCCATGATTCGTTATAGCAGTTGACCGCCACTCGACAGTTCTTGACACATATTGATAAACATAGGTACCAAAGATTTAATGTAACTTTTGCTCAAACTGAATCCAGAAGCTCATTCCTGCAAAATTAGTGATGGAATTACTTTGATGGGACAATCAGAATGGCAATTGATGTTCCTGAAAGAGAAAAATAACTGTCAGAATGATAGAAAAGTCCAGTAGCATCATGTGGTAGATGCATGGAGACAATGCATACGATGATACCAGCAGAATTCTTCCCCAGGCACTCAATAACGGTCTTTGAAATTTTGCTTCACAGAATTATATGAATCAGAAACCCATGTATTCAATGCCATAATATTTGGTTAATTGTAGGGCAAAAATGGCTATAGAAATGACATGCCACTTTTTGTATTTCCAGGAAGATAGTAAGTTCACTTTAGACTAAAACAAAACAACAATACAATTAAACACATTTTGGTTCCTCTGTAAGTGTAACAAAGTGTTGAGCAAGAGTGAAAATGCAACGTATATGTTTATTAAAATGCAAGGTATATGTTTATTAAAGTACACTTTAAGTCTTTTAAGATAATGAGTACATTTAATACCCATGGGCATGGGTGAGACTATAGCTCATGTAACAGCTTACAAAACGTACATTGCAAAATAGTGTCTTTCACATTACCTCACCATCTATCTAAATGGGAAGGCTTATTGCTATCTTAAACTTTCTAGAGGAAACACTGTCTTCCTTTTGTGCTCTAATTTTACTTGTTTCCTCTGCATACACTGGAGATGAAAACAAATAATTTAAATTAACAAACTGACAATAAAAAAGGTTTGTTCTGAATGCTGCCCACAGGTCTTTAAAATGATGAAAGCACTTTGCATTATAAGATTGCACTAGTCTCTGAACATGAATCCCAGTTTGAAAGATTGAAAATCTCCCTGAAGTCTGAAGCACTTAAATAATTTAGATTAAATTTAAATTGTGTTACACTTTACAAGCCCAGAACCATAGTCACACAGTTACTGGGTAGCTTATAAAAATTTGAAATGCTCCAATAATTTTAAATCTTGTAGAATCCTAGTACCTTCCAAATTAAAGTGCTAATAAAAAAATTAGCACTGAAATTTAAATCTCTATGTGCAGTGTAGAATGATTTAAAATTATTGAAGCATTTCAATTTTTTATGAGGTCTCTATGTAGAAGTGAATCAAACGGCATTTTTAGTACAGTGGAAATAAGTTAGAAAAGAAAACAAAGAAAAACTGTCATCAACATAGCAGTGTAGTATGAGGACATTTCCAGGATGCTAAAGAGAAGAGCTTTGAAAGAACTGCAATAAAAAGTTAAGCAGACACAGTCTTCTGTCTAAAACATTTTAGTAGGACTCAGGAGATATTAATTTTATGTTCTAATTTTGTGAAAACTAATTGAATTTCTCTGAATATCCATTTTTTCTTTTCTTATTCAGATAGTAAATGCATCAGGGCAAGAACTTCCTCTTCTGTGACTGATATCAATCTGACTAAATGTGGATATGGATATCTACCATGTCAACATCCATATCCAAGTCAGTTATCCCAGCACTTCTTCATAGTTAGTGAAGAGAAATACACTCTTTTCAAAGGTTGATCATATAATTGTAAACTCCTACAATAAGGTACAGATAGGAATCACATACTGAAGAAGCCTATTAATCTCCATCAACAGAAAGGGGAGCCTAAAGTCACCAGTTTAGGTATCAATTGAGGTATCTAAAGTTGAGGGCAATAAAGCCAACTTGCTACTATCTTGCCTAATTCTTAAGATTTCCAGGTATTTGATGACAAAGGTATTTGATATGACAAAGTGACTCACTTGGTGGATGAAGGAAAGGCTGTGGATGTTATTTACCTAGACATTAGCAAGGCCTTTGATACAGTGTCCCACAGTATCCTTCTGGAGAAATTGGCTGCCCATGGCATAGATGGGAACACTCTCCACTGGGTTAAAAACTGGCTGGAGGGTCAGGCCCAGAGAGTGGTGGTGAATGGAGTGAAGTCCAGTTGGAGACAGGTCATGAGTGATGTTCCACAGGGCTTGGTGCTGGGGCCTGTTCTCTTCAACATCTTTATTAACGATCTGGACAAGGGGATCAAATGCACCCTCAGCAAATTTGCAGATGATACCAAGTTGGGTGGGAGTATTGATCTGCTGGAGGGTAGAGAGACTTTGCAGAGGGATTTGGACAGACTGGATCAATGGGCTGAGACCAACGGAATGAGGTTCAATAAGGACAAGTGCTGGGTCCTGCACTTGGGTCAAAACAACCCCAGGCAGTTCTACAGGCTTGGGGAAGAATGGCTGGAGATCTGCCTGGTAGAAAAGGACTTAGGGGTGTTGGTCGACTGTCAGCTGAACATGAGCCAGCAGTGTGCCCAGGTGGCCAAGAAGGCCAACAGTATNGGCTGCCCAGGGAGGTGGTTGAGGCACCATCCCTGGAGGTATTCAAGAGAGAAGTTGACTTGGTGCTCAAGGATATGGCTTAGTGTTGGGTGGTGGGGTGTGTTGCTTATGGTTGTTGGATTTTATTATTTTTTTTTTCCCATTGGTTGGACTAGATGATATTAAAAGGTCCTTTCCAACCTAGGTGATTCTGTGATTCTGTGATTCCGTGACTCTGTATTTCTGCAACGTTTACTATTAATAGCTGTAAAAATAGATAATAGTAAATCATCCGAATCTACAAGTGTTAGGCAATGACTAACTTTAGAAACCATGAATATTCAAAGATGTCTCCGTAAGGTGTTCATGGATATGTTCCCGTGGTGAAAAGAAGAAAGAAAATACATAAGTCATTTGTATCTTATTAGATAACTTTTTTCTTTCCATAATGTTCACTTTATAGAGAACTAAAAAAAGAAACATATCAGGTATTTGGTGCACTTTGTCTCTAAATATGAATAATTTTCTTACAGAACTAATTATGGGAGAACCTGAAGAAAATCCAACCATTTCCAATGACCTGATTCTTGAGTTTTAGTGATAGACTGAGATTACATTTTTGGATGATAAAATCCTTCTGAGAGCTAAAGCAGGCTTTGATACAGAGAACCACAGGTTTTCACTAAGCTGGTGCAAATGTCTGATACATGTGGAGAAAGACTATTACGTGAGACCTGAAAAAAATATATTCCACCTTCTTGTTCCTTTCCACAGAAAATCCAATCTCCTCACACTGATCTACAGTCGTCTGTGTACAGTTTTGCTTCTGGCTGCCTGAGGGACCAGATTCTGGTTACCTTATTACAGATTCATCCAACAGTAGCCGTAGGACTTTCGCTAGCTGTAGCTAGGTCTTAATGTCAAGGGTCTGAATTTTCAAGTGGTGGGTGTTTTTTTCCTGTCAACAACTTTGGTGTGTCAGTTACTGTAAGTGTGACTTTATACTGCTTAGAGAGTAAAGCTAATTTTTAAATATATTTGGGTACTGATGACTGATATTATTCATTTGTCTTGGCATTGAAAATTAAGTATAGGTATCTGAATGTATTTGAGGGGAAAGAGGAGGTGATTCTATCCCTTTACCGTGCTCTCTTGAGATCCCACTTGGAGTACTGCATCTAGCTTTGGAGTCCTCAGAACAAGAAGGACATGAATCTGTTGGAATGGGTCCAGCAGATGGCCATGAAGATGATTAGAGGGATGGAGCACCTCTCCTATGAAGACAGGCTGAGAGAGTTGGGGTTGTTCAGCCTGGAGAACAGAAGGCTCCAGGGATAACTTAGAGCAGCCTTCCAGTACCTGAAGGGAACCTACAGGGTTGCTGGAGACTGGTTGCTGGTTGCTCTTTGTCAGGGAGTGTAGTGCTAGGATGAGGCATAAGGACTTTAATTGAAAGTGGGTAGGTTTAGACTAGATACTAGAAAGAAATTATTTACCCTGAGAGTGGTGAGACAGGTTGCCCAGAAAAGTTGTGAATGCCCCATTCCTGGGAGTGTTTAATGCCAGACTGGTTGGGGCTTTGAGCAACGTCATCTAGTGGGAAGTGTTCCTGCCCATGGCAGGGGGGATTAGAACTCAATGATCTGTAAAGATCCCTTCCAACTCTAACCAATCTATGATAATGATTCTTTGAGTCAAATCACTCAGGTTCAGAAGTTTTGTCACTCTGTTCTGATTCTGGATAAGGTAGAGCTGATTTTCATCTCTGCAGCCCCTATGGTACTATGATTTCTGTTGGTTATGAGAACAGTGTTGATAAATTGCAAATAGTGTAGCCATTTCTGAGCAGTGCTTACACAACATCAAGGCCTTCTCTGTTTTTCATACTACCAGTAAGTAGCCTGGAGGTGCAGAAAAAGCTGGGAGGACACACAGCCAGGACAGTTGACCCTGACTAATCAAAAGGGATATTCCATACCATATGACATTGTGCTCAACAAGAAAAAGCTGGGGGAAGAAGGAGGAAGCAGCCGAGGGGTGGGGGGAGGGGAAAGAGAGGCAGGGGGATGACACGACGACACACATCCAGAGTTATGGTGTTTTGTCTTCCCAAGTAACCATTATGTGTAATGAAGCCCTAGTTTCTGGGAGATGGCTGAACATCTGCCTGCTGATGGAAAGTAATGATTGAATTCCTTGTTTTGTTTTGTTTGCATGTGTCGCTTTTGCTTTGCCTATAAAAAACATCTTTATTTCAACCCACAAGTTTTGTTACCCTCCCGATTCTCTCCCTCATCCCACTGCAGAAGATTGAATGAGCAGCTGTGTGCAGCTGAGCTGCCTGCTGGGGTTTAACCATACCACTGTCCTTTTACAAATCCTAATTAGTAGGACTGGCTTGCCTGACGTCTTTCCCTTTCTTCTTTTATTCAAGATAATCTTTTAGCAAATTAAACTGGATTGATCTAGTACAGTCATATACATATCGTTACCCACTCTCAGCCCCAGACACCAGCTGTAATGTAACATTTATGACAGTGCAGTTCACATTTATCAGTGCAAAGCAAATACTAGGACACTATATTTCCTTGAAGTGTTCAAATTAGTCCTTTTTTTTCTAGACAAAGTTTATTCTTGACACAGAACATGATAAACAAAGGTTTCATTGCTCACAATTTTTATGAATGCTTTTTCCAAGAAAATGCATTTGAGGTCTCTAACAAAAATACCTACTCTGATTGTCACTTGTTGAGAAAAGATTTCCAAATATTTTTTTTGTGAATTCAATGCATTCAGTTTACTTTGCTATTATTTATGGTAGTGCTACTTTTCATACTCCACAAGAATTCAGGCTTTTAATCAGAAATTTAATAAAAGAACTCTCTCAAGTCTCATGCTGCTAGAACGTGTCAGAGCAATGCAATGCCCATAATGGCCACATGCTGATCAGTTCTTCTTTCTCTGAAGTGTCCATATTAAATAAAACTATTTGGCACATTTCAAAACACATTTTCAAATGTTCATAGGTATCCCATGGTGCCAAGGAAAATATCATACTGCACTCACTGAGCTGCTAAGTTGTCACTGAATCTCATTTTATTGTTCCTACAGCCATTGATTTAAAAAGTGACAAATTTTAAAATTACTAGAAGTACATCTGAAAGGGATAATTATGTTTGATCCTATGATTCTTTGTAGATATTGCCAAGGAATCTTTCTTGAGAATTAACTCTAATTTTTACTGATATAAATGAGGACAGAATTTTTTTGGTTGTTCAAATTACTTCAGCTTCAGCAGAAACTCATAAAATGCTAGTGGAAAAGAAAAGGAAAATTATGTCACTGAATGTTTAATTTTTGTTCTGCATACTAGAATTTTATTTCACTTCTTAAAGGTAAAAAATACCAAAGCTACATCATCTACAGCATGAGATACTTTAGTCAATGTTTACTAAAAACATACCAAGGAAACCTACAAATCTTGGCTTTTTGTCCTTTACTCAAAGTGAAATATTTGCTTGTATCTGTTGAGGTATTAGTAACATCACAGATAGTAAATAAAAAGTTTTATTCTAGTCTTTTAACAGTTCAAAACCAGTGTAGGTTTACAAGGATCAGTACCCTAGTAATTTTATATACATATATTTATTTTTATACATACATATGTATATTATTTGTCAGGTGGTGTTTTTGCCCTGGTGCATGTGTAGTTTAAATTGCCATCAAATCTCTGGAATTGCTCTAGATTTATGTTGGCGAAGGATCTGACCTCACCATTTTTGTTCAAATCGTGACTTAGTTTTTAAATTAAATCGAGGTTTACTCTAATATCCAGATCCCTGTCTTTGTGCAAAATAAAGACATTTCATAAGCTCAGCATAACTGCAGATCTCTGCAGAGATCTGGGTATATGCCAATTTTAACTGATGTTGAATCGGTAAAAAATGGCTGAAGAATTGTGAACAAATTTGTCAAGGGATACGTGTCATAATCCTAGCTTAAATTTAGGGTCAGAGTTGATCTATACTACCAGCAGAATAAAAAGTAAAAAGATAACAGGGTACATAGTGCCATTTGTCAAGCACTGAGTATTGAAAGCCAGGATGATGTCTCACTTGCATAAGCATTACACATGTATACACATTTATGAAGGTAAAGAAGTAATTTCTTATTTCACTTTTTTTTTTTTCTTTTTTTTTTTTTTTTTTTTTTTTTTTGGCTAGATAGCAGTCATCATAACTCTGTTCTGGAAACAAACAGTATTACAGGAGTGCCTTTGCCTGCTGGCAATTGGTTTGTGAGACTCCTATGTGATGTGAATTATTTTTATGAATAAGTAAACACAAAACTGTGAGTAATTTAGATTAACTCAGAAGAATGAAGGATGGAGTAGGATAGTTAGTGAAAAGCTGTATTGGCAAAGTTATGTGATCATCTATCTGCATCATTCAAAATATCTCACACTATTCAATTACTGTCAGTCCAAGATTCCATCATTATCTAGAGCTGTCCTCCTGGGCATACCTCTGCCCATATGACAGCCATAGGAGTCTTGGACATTACTAAAGAGGCCCTCAGCTTATCATTGAGCCTCATTAAGAACAACAAATCAGGCATTCCTCTAATTCCTTTCTTTTTTATATTCAGTATCTTACATTCAGTATTTTACATTCAGTACTTTTTTGTGGGGACTTGAAACCCTAATGAAATTCTTCTCCAGTAATCTGGAGTATTTACAGTTAGTCGAAATTAATATTTATTTTGGGGTGCCATTTATCTCATCCTAAGGTAGATATCAAAAATTTTGCTCTAAAAATGTGTATTTCTGTTTCTCCTGGTAAACAAAATCAAGAAAAAGGGTTCCAGTGATGATGGTGGAGTGCACTGAGAATAATGCCTAATTGTACAACTATGGGAATTTAGGCATTTCAAATTACTTCACCTTCTACGGAACAATGTAGTTACACAAACTAGGAAACAAAAGAGGACCCTAACTGTGTAGGCCAATGATTATATCACTCTGGGAGCTTAGACCACTAGTCTCGTAGGCTTGAATTATTTTTCTTTTCTTTTTATTTGATGATCTTCTAGGATAAAAATATCCCTTGGAATAAAGACCTAAAAGCATGTCACCCTTCATCTTGGCCACATTACATTAGAGACACTAATCTTTTTAGGAAGCCATTTCTGGATCTTTAACATGAGACAGTCTCAGATTTTGAAAGTGCTTGTACTCTTCCATGAAACAGTCTTTTGTCTATAGCTGACCATCATTGTATAAATTTGTACCTGTTTTTTAAAGCTATTTTTTCACTGTCCAAGTCAAGTACAGATCTTCTGCATTCTCCTGGAATAATTCAGCAGTTCTTTAAAGTTTTGTGTGAAAAACATTCTTCAGGTATCAAAAATAAATATCATAAGTGATTTCTGAAGCTGTTTCTTCTAGTAAAGAAATTAGATTCATTAAACATATAGACTCACATTTCTTATTTAGTTCTACAAACACTTCTTTCAATTATCATGATACTACAATTGATGTCATTGCTGCCATATCTAAAGAATGCATCAAAGGCAGAAAAACAGAGAAACAGATCAGAGTTCATATTTTGTAATTATAGACTTTTCTGATGGATCTCAGTGTTCTAGTTGCAGATTATGAACAATCAGGTTCTTTTTTCCTTTCTCTTTTTCTTTCTAAAAGTGGTATGGTTTGGTAAAGGTTATTTCCCCCTAATGATTATTTAATTATTTATTTATTTATCTCTGATAAAAACCTAGTTATTTATAGTACAATATTGGTATAGTTACCTAACTAAATCACAAATTGGATGTTTTTTTTGGGTTTTTTTTTTTTTTTTGGTTTTGGCTCACTGGTTTTGTTTTGTTTTGTTTTGTTTTTTTTTTACTACATTTGATTGTTTAGAATCTGAAAAAGTGAATTCTAGGCACTAGTATCAAAGTTCTTGGTTCTAGGATCAGTCATTTTGGCAAAACATAGAAACAGTGGGAAAACCTGGCTGCTCAAGACACTGATTTACATTTTGCCTCATTCACTTTGAAGAATGTCTGGATCTAAAGAAGTAAGAAATAATGAGGTATAACTTCTATTCTTTTGTTACAGTTTCAAGGGTGAAAGAAGCGGATGCCACAGGTTACATCTGTAGCAGAAGTAACTGTCAGATGCTACTGACAATCATTCCAATGAGGATGCCCTAGCTGGAAGTGTTTTGTTTCTATTCATGGTTTGGACACATATGGCATTCTCTGATAACCTTCCATGCCTCCATATTGCACTGTAAATTGCACTGGGTATCTTCGGCACAGTGCCAGTCCTAGACATCCATTTGGAAATTCTAGCATTCACCCTGACCTTCTCTGAACCATGCAAACTTCATAATCTTGTAATTTCTCCTTATATAATGGGAACCATCATATAGTGTCATTAACTATCTCCTTGTGGCAAAAGGGGTCTGTGCGTGAAGAAGAGGTGAAGCCAGACAGAAATGACATATTCCTGTCACCCTCAGGATCTATGTATATTTTTATCTGAAATCTCATCTGCTTGCATTGCTTCACTTTTCAGCCATTTCCTTTCTATTACTCGACCCACCTCATATGCTAAGGCTTCCCAGTATGTCCTCTGTTTCATGCATTATTCCTGATCATCTGCCCGAAGGTTGATAAGTGTGATCTTAAAGAGTATGCTCACATAAAAAAGTAAAGGGCTGTATGTGGTTGTCTCAATGTTCTGAGAGAAGACTCTGAGAAAAATGGCTTTTCTGCAATCAGAAATAAACCATTCTCATTATCAAATAATACACACTGGATTATTATTTTTTTTTTAATTTTTTTTTTTGTTTACTGAAGGGACATTAGAAAAAGTTTCCAGGACAAAATATATCTACTACCCACTCATCTAAGCAGCCAGGCAGCCAAGACCCACATTCTTTCTAAGGTCTGCAGAATTTCCTATGATTTCTATCCTCCTGAGCAATTACTTTTGACATATAAATTGTGGAATGGAAATAAATAGACCTAATAGCTCTCTACTGTCTTTTATATGTGTAATTTTTGAAGATTGTAAATAGTCAGAGAATGATGAGCTTTCTCAAATTTTCTGCTTTCAGCCCGGCCTCCTGAAGAAAGAAGACTTAAGAATTA
The DNA here is from genome assembly GCA_013398155.1 of Pedionomus torquatus. NCBI lineage: Eukaryota > Metazoa > Chordata > Aves > Charadriiformes > Pedionomidae > Pedionomus > Pedionomus torquatus. The sequence goes on from VZRU01019360.1 coordinate 61,845, forward strand.
GTTTTTTTGTTTTGTTTTGTTTTGTTTTGTTTTGTTTTTTGTTTGTTTTGTTTTGTTTTGTTTTTGTCTGTCTGTCTTTATCTATCTACCTCTTTAACTTTTCACCCGATTTCTGCCAAACATGAGAGAAATGTTAAGATGTCAAAAATGAGTTTCAGAAAAATCAGTGACCATTGAGAGGATGAAAATCAAAATTGTAATGTCTCCTTTGAAAAGCTGGACATATCAGCATGTACTAAGCAGACACAGGCATACATACAGACTGTCCAGAACTTGGGCTGGGCATGAAGGTTAACACAGGGATTATGCAGGTGATATCACAGAGGAAAATGCATTGGGAAAAAAATAACACAAATCTTTTAAAAATGAGATTTTGGTAATTCTGGCACTTAGAGGAAATGTCTAGTCTATTTTAATGTCAGTTTTCATGGTTGCAAAAATGCCTGAATAGCTATTATCCATGATACTGGGCTATGATTACAGTCCAACTTCTGTGGCTCTCAAAGGATTATGTGTAGTACAAATATTAATGTCTAAGTTATTCACCCTAACTTTTGCCTGATTTCTTGCTTAAATTGGAGAAAATGAGAAAGCTGTTCATTGCTTCTGTTCCCATACTTCACAAACTCTGAGTAAAAACTCAAGAGGAGCAAATATGACTTGTGCCAAAGGCAAAAGGTCCTTCAGGCTCTGTCTAGACATTCTTTTTCATGCTTGCGCAATTTGCTACAGTGTTCTGCTTTGCAGCTTGACATCTAGTACAGATTATAGCACCTGCTGTCCAGGACACACAGGTGGCTTTTTCTTCACATGAAAACCAGGGAAAAGAGAGCTGGCACATGTTTCATATGGAGATACCTTGCTCTGATATGGAATTAATATGTAGCTAAGGCAGCTTTGGAATCTGTAGCCTGCAAAGTGCTTGCAGGTTCTGGTAGATCAGCAATCCCAAGCAAGACACGGGGTGACCAGCTGCCTGTAAGACCCCTACTGCTCCTACCTCTCCTCCACTCCTCCTGGACCTATCACCTTTTCATTGATAATTTTTCAGCACTGAGATTATTATTCCTTTCTGCCAGCACATAACTTCTGTTGTTTCATTTCCACCAGACCAAAAGTCCATTGACATTAGACCTCATCAGTAAGTTTCAACAGCTTTCTCTAATTTAGCATGTAAAAGTGAAGAATTTGTGTCTTGATTCTTATATATGTCCCTAAATATAGAAATGAAAGAAACATTCAAATAAAATACTTACTTATTTTATAACAAAGGGGTATAAAAAAGGTTGTGTAACATTTACTGATTAGAATATTTTATAAACATGTGCATTTCATGTCTTTCAGACCTAAGTCTTCCTACAGGAAGACTTCCTACTAGACCGAAAGCATTCAGAGGATGTTTCATTTGTGTTGTTTCTCATTTATTGATCCTAAAGACTGCTACTAGAGCCGATATTATTCAACATTTTCATTAAAGACATAAATGATAGGATAGAGTGCACTGTCAGCAAGTTTGGGGATTGTACAAAATTGAGAGGAGTGGCTGACACACCAGATGGATGTGTTGCATTCAGAGGGACCTCAACAAACTGAAGAACCAGTCGGACAGGACTCATGCAATTGAGGAGACAGTACATTAACTTGCACCTGGGCCAAAATAACTCTATGTACTAGTTCATGCAGGGGGAAGACCAGTTGGAAAACAGCTTGTATAGAAGGACCTGGAGGAGAAGCAGCTGAGCCAGTAATGTGACCTCACGGCCAAGAAAGCCAGCAGCATCCTAAGCTGCATTAGAAAAAGTGTTGCCAGTAGGGTGAGGGAGGTAGTCCTTTCTCTCTACCAGCCCTAGTGAGGCCACAACTGGATCCAGTTCTGGTTTCCCAGTACAAGAAAGATATGGAAATACTAGACAAAGACTAGCAAAGGGCCACCAAGATGAGATGGGATGGAATTAACTTTCTTCATACCAGCTTGTACAGTGCTGTGTTTGGATCTGTGGCTAAAACAGTGTTGATAACACAACAATGTTTCAGTTATTGCTGAACAGTGCTTGCACAGCATCGAGGATTTCCATTTCTCCTCTGCCCCAGCAATGAGTAGGGTGTAGACAGACAGGAGCCCAGGAGGAAAATAAAACCAAGATAGCTTGACCCAAGTTGAGCAAAGGGATATTCCATTCCATAGTGCTCAGTAATAAAAGCTTAAGGAAAAGAGAAGGGAGAAAGGATATTTGTGATTATGGCATTTAACTTCCCAAGCAGCTACTATGCATGATGAAGTCCTGCTTCCCAGGAAGTAGCTAGTTATCTGCCTGCTGGTGAGAAGTAGAGAATGATTTTTATTATTTTTTATTTTGCCTTGCTTACAAGTGCAGCTTTTCTTCACCTAAAAAACTGCCTTTATATAAACTGCCTTTATCTTGATGCATAACTTTTCAGCCTTTGCTCTTCTGAGCAAAGAGAGTGAGTGAGATAATGGAGGAGCCTTCTATAGACAGGACAGACCTGCTTTTCAGCCAGCAAAGACAGTAAAATCAAGATAACATGATCTTGTGTAGTTCTTTGTTTCTTCAAAAGGCTATTGCACCTAGTGACTGACATTTGACTCATAACCTATGAAATGCATATTAAAGTTGACAAACCTGTATATGCTAATGAGGATTATAGAGATCATGCTAAACATTTATAACAGTAGCGTTCATCTTTCCACCTAAATCATAATACAAGTCACCTAGGGGAGGGAAACTTCATGATTTTGGGGGTTAAAAGATGGAGAAAATTAGTGTAAATTCAAAGAGAAGAATCTTAATATCTGACAACCAGTTGACAGCTCACATTCTCTTCCTCCACCCCAGACAGGGATGCCTCACTGGGTCAGCGCTGCACCTTTTACCCTCTGGTGGATGTTATCTCTAGGTTGTTGTATTATTATTAATTTTGCTAGCAATATTAACCTTAGTTATTTGCACTATAGCAGTTTGTGAATATGTCAACAGGAATCTCAAATCTGTTCTGTCACTCTAACTAAATAATTAATTTAAATTTTCATGAATCTGACTCAGTAGAAGTTCTTTGCTGGGACTATGATAGACAAATCAGCAAATGTCCTGGGACTCTGACAGACAAATATTGAAACTAGATTCCTTTTAATGTGACAACCCCCTTTAAGTACTGAAAGGCCCTGGAGCATTCTCTTCTTTAGGCTGAACAACCTCAACTCAGCCTCCCAGCTTATGCTCATAGGACAGGTGTACTCAATCTCCCCATGTTCATCTGGTTAACTCAGGGAGACATTTTCACTATGAAGTGATCCACTCAGATGTTGATAGCTGTTTATCTAAAACAAAGGCTACCCTCTAGTGCCTTTTGTGTTGAGATACAGACAGCTTCTTTGCATTATTCTCTGAGGTTCATGGGCACATCACCTTCACCCATTTCCACTGAACTTTCTTCTGTAGTAGTGGTTCATTTAGTGAGTCACATTCTAGCTCTAAGTGTTTAGTCAATTACAATACTGAAAAGACCACTCTACCGGGCTGTGAGTAACCTGCTTTATATGACTGTATGAACAGGAAGCTTGACTAGATAATCTGAAGAGCTTTCTTTGTATCTCAACTATTCTGTAATTCTCTAGTATGTGAATGTGATTTGTATTGCCTACATATGCTTATGTCTTACTATTGACTAAAGAAGATGCCTACAACAAGAAGCTCAAATAAATTTAAACTTCTATAAGAAATCCAGACGTCTTTAATGTATTTGATAAAAAAAAAAAAGTTCCATTTTAATAATGAAATAATAAACATGACTTTCAACTACTTTCTTACCCTCCTGAATACTCTTAGTCATTTTGAACTTATCTGTTAAATTATACCTAAAGTGCTCTGTTTGAATCATCAGGAACAATTGTTCTGATGAAGACTTATCTTTTCTCCCACTGAGTACAGAGAAACATAATACATAAGTAAAAGCTTTCAAAGCAAACCATTTTTTCTTATTTTCCTTACCTATAGCACCAGAAGATATGTAGAATCAAAACAAACATAATCCAACTGTGTTTCATTCCATTCTCTGTCCTCTGGCAGTATACAATTCTAAATGACATTTTACAATATGGTCACCAATTCATTGCCTAGTTAGGTATTATATAATTATGAAACTGGGCTTTCATAACGTTTCTGGAAAAAAAAAAAGAATAGGTTCTCAGACAGTATTGCTACATCCAAAGCTCTACTAATATCTGTTCATCATACTTAGTGCTATATGGCATTCCTGTTCCATTATTCTTAACTGCTGCGGGTCTAATTTTTACATTCCATGAAACCGATGGTCATTCACATGCTGGTTTAACTTTTATTAGATATTGCAGCATAATAAATATCTTCCTTTCCTACTCTAAACCACCCTAAAAGTCAGATGAAGATGGCAAAAGGACAGCATCCAAATTGTTAAACTTCAGACATCAAGGAATGTTGTTGCCATGAGCTTCCATAATAATCAATGGTGACAAGTGTGGAAGATGAATCAAAACACCCAAACTGTGCCTGTGCTCAAATATCCCACTGAAGATGTCTGACATTCTTTCTTGTGTATAAGAAAAAGAGGAACATCAAGCTAACTGAAATTTCAGAAGCAGGATGCCTGAAATACATAGTGTTAATAAGTTAGCAATCACTCTTACACTACATTTTCACTGGTCATCTCTTTCAAATAGGGCTTTCATGTTTGAGGCTCTAAAGATGGCACAAGAGTTCAGAACCAGGGGAAACAATCATTCCAATGCCTGTACAAAATCAATATTTGGTACAAATATTGACACATTATGATGGTGAATGAGTGTTAGTATCGACTTGTTATTGCCAATTAAAATAAAAGGACAATTTGCAGTTGTGGAAACTGCTGAATAGACATTGGAATTCCTTGGTGTTCAGGCAATCAATTACACAGAGCAAAAATTAATAGAATTGATTCTTCTTTTGTTCTTAAATAAAAGGGTGAGAAGATAATCCAATCATCTACATTATATTTCTTGCTTCTTGCAAAAGAGTATGATTTTTTTTTTTTAAAGTTATTTAGTTTCACCTGAAAAGCATTCATTATGTATTTAAGATGAACCAAGTTACTTTGGGGGTCATAGTAGCCTTTTGCATGGAAACACAGCTGAAAATTTTATGTCATTCATTATAAGCGATAGTGTGTTGTTATGTTCATGGTAAGCATTTCAGAATAAAATTTGAAGGCACTTAAAATGAATGTCCTAGTGCAATTTAAATTATTTACCAATTTTAAATCATATGTATGAAAAAGAATAGTAAATGACTAACAAATCAATAACAAAACAAGTGATTAATTTAGTGTGGAGTACAAAACTCGTCAAACTCAAGTTTGTAAATGACAATCCTGGGCTATAAATATTAAGCTCAAATATCCAGAACTAACATTATCAGAAAAGTGATTATGACTGACAGTTGATCAGAAGTACTGCAGATCTCATTAGAAATATTAATTTGTATACGCAGTATGTGTTACAAGGCTGTTGCACCTTTCAAATATGAATCTTATATGTGAAACAGCATCTTTCAAGGCTATTTTTGTGCTACTCAGCTTCTGTCAATATCACATATAACTACTAACTATTCAAAGCTGAATTTGCTGGTGTTTATTTTGTTCTTTACATCTCTCATATTTCATAAACAGAATGGCATGCAGTTCTAACAACTTGTCCCAGAGGCAAGAACATAAAGAAGGTTATAAGAAAAACAAAGCATGTTATTCTAAATGAAAATGAAGACAGGGAATTAAGAAGTTCTAAAGCCTTACAGCTTAAGCTACAACAGAGCAAGAAAGCAGGAGAACAAGATGTTCACCTATGTATTTAAGAAGAGAAGAATCACTTTCTTTCTGAAAGGATTATTTATTTCAGCCTCTTGGCTGCTGTGATGCATTGAATGCTTGACATTGTTATAGAAAATCAATGGAATTCAATCTGAGAAAGTTGTGTTGCATGCATTCAAACCTGATGGTTGCATAAATCAGTATTTCTATTTTAAAAAATCCTTGGCTCAAAACAGAACCACAGTCATTTGTATACCTTTTTGCTTCTTTTTTTTTTTTAATGACAAGTGTGATTGATATTATATTTTTCTTCATACAGGCTTCAATTACCAGTTGGCATTCAACTGCCCTGTTAAATTGAGCAATGAAGGATATCTCTTTATAAAAATCTGATTAGGAAACCTGCCTTCAAAGCAGTTTTACTTGTTGAGTTTTTTCACAAAAGGACACTGAGGTGAAAGATATTTATGGTGATAGAAAAAACAACATAACCTTTTTTTCATTCAGACTAAGTAAAGCACTTACACAACACAGCTGAAGTACTCCCGTTGTCTTTACAATAATTACCATATGATAAAATGATATTGCTAATATGCATTAAAATAATTCTTGAGCCAGTGTAGTTGGTCTGTTAGAAGTTTATGACAAAACTGATGTTAAAAGGAAGAGGAAGAGATGAGTGAAACTAATCTCTACATTAAAACACAGTATATGTAATCTTTGGGCAAGATATTCAGGAAATTAAAGTCAAATATAGCACTCCCAAAATTAATATAATGATTTCATATATACTGCAGGCAATATTTAAAAGAAAAAAAAATATATATATGTATACATACACACTGCTGAGGGTATATTCTGATTTACTAGAAGAAAGAATATAGGATTTCTAGATTAGATCAGACAAGTGATACATCGTATTTTCAGGATTAACACAATACCTGAAGATACAGGAAAAATCAAGCATACCTATTGTGTAACTATTATCCAGGGAGCACTGCAGGGATGTGGATTGAGAATTGTTTCTAGTACTTCAGTGATCATTTTCCACCTGCCACAGAAAATTTGGTTAGTCTCTTGTCTCTGTTTTGATTAAAACCATAAAGATTGATTTTCTATTAATGGCCTATAAATTTAATTGACATTCAGTGTCATTCTGTGCAGTTTTCTATTAATGAATAGCCTAAAGGAATTCTAAATCTCATAATTGTTTAAACAAATTTATGCTATGTAAGTTTTCTGTCACTTCATAATCATTGTTTCTGTTAGGCTTTAAAAAATATCTTAGGCATCCAGATTGCCATCTCTAGTTCCAATTGTCACTCTTCTGTCCTAGAAGAGTACAAAGGGAGTATGCTTTGGTTCCTAAATATTTCAATCATTCTGCGGACTTATATTACCTAGGGCAAGATTATACATATGTACTTTTTATTTATCTTTGTGACTAAAGAAAAAAAAAATATGATTTTATTTTATTTTATTTTTATGTCTATAAGTGCCTATTCTAAAGAACCATCCCCATAAGAACATTATACGTACATTATACATATATATACTTTGGTTTGGGGATGCTTCCATTGTGAAAATATGAAGAGCTGGCTACAATCTCAAGCCTGTGATGTTTTTAACCCCAAAGGAATATTAAAATAAAGTAATAATGGAAGACATACTGACAGCAAGCTTCTGACTGTTTTTATTTATGCTGGAAATTATCACTAAGTAAACAGGTATTAGCTATGCCATACTGCAATAAATCTAATATAAGAAATGAAATAGGCCTTTATATTGCTGACCATAAAAAAAAACCACCAAACCACACATTGCTATGGCTAGAACAGTATGATTCAAAATTAGATATTATTTTTTTGTCTACTAGCATCTGAGAATATTATCAATACACCTTCTTAAATCCTGTCTCCTAAAATGTTTTTGTTTGTTTAGGTTGGTTGATTGATTTTTTATTCTCTATACATTCCCAGATAATTTCACTTAATTAGAAGCAAATAGGCTGCAGGTTTTTTTTCTCAGAAACTAATGTGTATGATGTGGAATTTACAATATCAGTTTACTCATTTAGCTGAGAGCTATGGAAAAGGCGATAAATTATCCTATAGAGAAAAGAGCATAGTTGACCCTGTACCTAACATTTTTGCATCAAATTTCTGGAGTGCATATTCTCAATGTTCTGGTTTAGAAAGAGATGAAATATTAATTTATGCTACCTATCAAGGACTAAAGGACAGCATGTGATTTATTTACTGTGAAAATGTGCTTTAAGTAAACTGTTCTTGTATTTATATCTATACAGATTGTTAACTGTTTTTATAATAATATTAATGAATATAGGATTGAATGGAAAAATTGAATGGAAATAATGGAAGGAATCTGAGTTGTATTAGAGCACTTAGAGAAGTTTGGCTTTGAGGCTGAAGATGATAGTTCACACTCTAATGCTGAAGTCCTTCTGGCAGCTGGAGGAGGTATGCTGTGAAAAAGCAGCAGTGAGTATAGTACAGAGGGTCAGAAGACTTTAAACTGAATTGTAATCCTGGTTCATCTTCCTATTAATTCTTGATTGTTTTTTTTCAATAGTTATGTAGATGCTTAAAAATCAGTGTGACATTAAAATGAGCAATTTAGATATCCTTCGATAAAATAACTACCTATTTTCAAATTAATCTGGTCACTATGCTCCCCTTCATACACCTGTTCTATATATATTACGTCTTATGTTGCAGGAATGTAAAAATTGCACTTTTTTTCCCCCACTACACATCCCACTAAGAGCCTTATTTGATTCTTCTAATTTTTCTCAGTTATCAAGCTCTTTCACTGTGCTTAGATGTTCCATCTTTATAACTAGATACCATGAGAACTAAAGGATTATAGCTGGTGATTCTGTATATGTTTAAGACTAAAATCAATCACACAGGCTTTAAAAGAGAGTATCTGTAATGTGAGGAATTTCCCCTATCGGATAAGAGTATTTCCTTATGTAGCTTTCCCAAACCTTACCCTTAAAAATGTGTCTTTAATGCAGAGATAGGAGATTCAGTGGTAGATTAAAGCATGAAAGAAGAGAGCAAATGCATGCTACTGTCCAAAATCTGGAAATTAAGATGTGCTTACTTTTCAAGTCTGTGTGTTCATAAAGAAATTTTACATAATGTTTCATGATTATTTTTGAGACACTGTTTTCTATAGTAAATGTCCTGATCACAGAATCACAGAATTGAAGAGGTTTGAAGAGATCTTTGGAGATCATCTAGTCCAACCCCCCTGCCAAAGCAGCTTGATTTAGAGAAGGCAAGAGAGAAACATCCAGGTGGGTTTTGACTACTTCCAGAGAAGGAGACTCTTAAACTTCTCTGGGCAGCCTGTTCCAATGATCTGCCACCCTCAAACTAAACAATTTTTTCCACGTGTTCAGATGGAACGTCCTGTGTTCCAGCTTTTGTCCCTTGCCCCTTGTCCCTTGCCCACTGGGCACCACTGAGAAGAGACTGACCCCATCCTCTTGACACCCACTCTTTAGATTTTTATAAGCATTCTGAATATCCCCTCTCAGTCTCATCTTCTCCAGCTAAACAGACTCAGGTCTCTCAGCCTTTCTTTATAGCAGAGATGCTCCATTCCCTTGATCATCTTTGTAGCCCTCTGCTGGACTCTTTCCAGTAGTTCCTTCTCCTTGAACTGAGGGGCCCAGAACCGGACACAGTAATGTCCATTGATGACAGGTGACCAACCTTCTTGGCTTTTAAAAACATTTTTTAAACTTTCAAATGACTTAGTTCTGGAAGGTACATTTTCTATACCTCAGAGAACTAGGAGGAAGAAGAGCTCTAAAAACACCTTGTCTTTGGGAGTAAAAAGTGGCTCCCTAAGGGCTCCAAACTGTTTTCACTTTGGAAAAGAGCTGTGGTTGTAGCTAAGTCCTGGAAGACCAACCAGGGTCAGCCTCAGCCGTATTCTCATTCCGGTGGATTTCTGCCGAGTCACTTCCTAGACAGGAAGAAATTAGGTACCTGATTCCATTGCCACTGCTTCCCTGTTTCAAAGCATGTGATGCAGCCCAACTAGCAAAGCTCCATTTGAACTGACCACAAGCTGTCTGTAGATCAAGACTGAGTACTGTTGCTGCATGTTGATCTGGAAAAAATCTGAGTAATATATTTTGAAACAAAATGCATTTGATAGGGCAAAGTCCAAGAAATAGAAATAAGTTGGAAGTCTGGTTTATGACTAATACCCTTATTTTCACAAAAGAAGATTTTTAAAGCTTACAGTTGAAGCTTTTACCCTATCACCGCATGTCAGAAAGAATCCAAGGTCACTGACAGTCATTGAAAAGTACTTCTACCTCCTTTGAGCTCTGTGATGCCAGCTGTCTGTCCCCTCAGGGCCAGGCAGCTGAAGCAAGAACTCAGAAAGAAATACTTCCATATTTTAGATTCAGCAAAGGACATGCTAGACAGCTTGAGCACTTCTTAGGGTTTCTAAAGGCAGTTTATAGATTCATATATACTTTGATGAAGAATATCTTATTATTATCCAGTCATTTGAAATTGGACTTAAATTAGGTAAAGTTGAGAAACATGTCTAACTGATCCATAGAGCATTCCTTGCAAGCATATTGCAAAGGGCTAATATAAATTCTGCAGAACTCTTGCAAAAAGTAAATTGAATCACAGTACTATTTTGCAACCAGATTCAAAGTTTACATTTCACATCTGACAAATGAAACTGAACATGCCTCTCCTTTCTCTAAAATAATTTATTCCAGGCCAATATTGACCTTTAAATTAGAATCATAGAATAATCTAGGTTGGATAGGACCCGTAGAGGTCATCTACTTTATTCCCCTTCACAAAGCATGGCTAACTTCAAAGTTAGATCACACTGTTAAGTGCCTTGTTCAGTTAACTCTCTGAGCAACCTGTTCCAGAGTTTAAATACTACCTGTGGAGAATTTTTTCTCTGATAGTTAGCGATAATTTCTTCCTTGCTGCAACTTATGACCTTAGTCCTTGTCCTTCTGCTGTAAATCCCTGATAAGTCTGTCTTCACTATGACCTCCCATTAAGTACTCAAAGACAGCAGTCTCAAAGGACATCCCTCTTTAGTTTTCACATTTCTTTGAAGGCATTCCTCTTCAGTTTTCACCTGGCTGAACAAACCCATTTCTCTCAGTGTTGCCTGCATGTCATATGCCTGAGCCCCCTGAACTTCTTGGTGATCATCCTGGGCTCTCTCCAGCATGACAGTGTCTTAATAATAATAACCTCTTCTCTTGAACTGCAGGCTACACTCCTGCTTATAGCCCAGTATGTGGTTGGCTCATATGTCACAAAGTTGTGCTGCTGACTCATACTCAGTTTCTTGTTTGCTATGATCCCCAGTTTTTCTGAAAAGCTGCTCCCCAGTGGATGAGTGGCCAGTGTATGGGACTTGAGAGCATCTGGTTCATTAAGGTTATTAGATCAAGGACCTTCTATAAGGTAAAGTAACAGGAAAAGAGATAAACCAAACACAGAGACACACAAATGTGATAGGCAAGGGATAAATGAGACAATAATGAAGACCAAAACTCTACAGCTACTAATTGATTGACCATAAAGAAACACCAGAGACAGCTTTAAGGAGAGTCAACCTGGGCTCTGTAACTGATAAGAAGGGGGAAACTATAGGAACATGAATAGTATGCATATTTGAAGATAGACTGTGGGACTATGCAAAACATTAAGGAGTGGAAGGGAAGGATCAAGGTGGGGAAAATCAAGGATAAGGAGGAAAAACAAGGAAGAGAATAGAGAGGCAAAGGATAATGAGGCCTGTTGCACATAAATAGGTGCCACTCAGTTCGTCCTCATCACATAGGTTGTTTATGTGGACGTTAAATATTATCAGCTGTAGTACTGACCCCTAAAGAACACAATTCACAACTGGCTGACAAATTTTGAAACATTAACACTTAAAATCTGGGGTCCAGCCAATTTTACACCTTCCTGTTTACAGACTATTCATCCAAACCAGATTTTACCAATTTGGCTACAAGGATATTATATAAGGCCTTGCTAAAGTCAAAGCAAATGACATCCACTGCTCTTTTCTCATGCACAGAGCCCAAAATTTCATCACAGAAGAGAATCAGGATGGCCAAGCACAGTTTGGCCATAGTAAATCCATGCTGCTTGTTTATAATCACTTTAAACTTGAATATGGCTTCCAGTTCTGTAATCCCTGCGAGTCTCCTTGTCTTTTGAAGCTTAGCATGACTGTTGTCTTTTTAGAGAGACTGGAGATTGTTCTGGTTGCCCCTATTTTCGAACTATGGCAATGGCTTATAATAACACCAAACATCTTTCTCAGAAGTGTTAGACATGAGAAGAATCAAATTTAAATACATACCAGCAATTTGATAGTTGTTAATAATAAGCAGCTAGAAAAATATTTTTCATAAGTTCTTTTACAACTTCTGTGGTCCATGTCACAGTGCATGCATAATACAAGTTGCCATGAACTCTGATAAATCTGGAAATGCCATAGCAAGAATGTGTACCATACTGAATTAAAACATCCTGAGGTGGTCAGAAAACCACATCTCTGAAAACTTCATTGAGACATTACCTCCTCTGAAGGATATAAAATGAATAATCACAGGATGATAGCTGAGGCTGAAATTAAATACACAGGCAGAAAACAGAGACCCTTGAGCTGTAAAAAGAGATAGCCATTTATTGATAGGCATAACAAAAGCAATGTGTATGACTTAGCCAGGTAAATGAAGCCATTAGCAATGCTGTAAAAAAGGTATGGCAGGGGTCCCCTGTTAGAGGAAACTATCTATCTTGAAGAAAGGTAAGAAAAAAGCAGGATGCTCTGTTAAATCCTTTGTTAAACACCATGCATATAACTATATACTAATACCATGTGCTAGTTTTGACTGGGTTAGAGTTAATTTTTTTGCATTATAGATTATATGGGACTATGTTTTGGATTTGGGCTAAAATCACAGTTGATAATAACAAGGATGTTTATTGCTGAGCAGTGCTTACACAGAATCAAGGCCTTTTCTGCTTCTCACAGCACATTGCCAATGAGTAGGCCACAGGTGTACAAGAAGGTGGAAGGAGACACAGCCAGGACAGATGAGCCCAACTGACCAAAGCAATATTCTAAGCTATGTCATATTGTGCTCAGCAATAAAAAGCTGGGGGAAGAAGAAAGAAGGGGGGACTTTCAGAGTTGTTCTGTGTTGTCTTCCCAAGTAACCATTACGCATGATGAAGCCCTGTTTTCTGGGAGATGGCTGAACACCTGCCTCCCAGTGGGAAGTAGTGAATTAAATTTTTATTTTGTTTTGCTAACATGCACAATTTTTTCTTTACTTATTAAATCATCTTTATCTCAACCCACAAGTTTTCTCACTTTTGCTCTTCTGATTCTCTCCTCCATTCCACCCTCAGATGCATTTCCCCGGTACATTTGAACTGTGTATGTCCTGTTTGACAAGATGGTCCCTACCTTGAACCTCTTCCACAGTAACTAGGAATTCTGTCTGAATTCTCTCATGGAAGAGAGAGGAATGGCATGGAAGGGCATGGAAGGGCATGGAAGGGCATGGAAGCCTGAGAGACCTGTTGAAGGAATCTGCCAATAAAGACTAAGACAAAAAAGACATTGATTATGTCAACATTTTCTATGTTCTTCATCAGTTGGTTGCCCAACAATTCCCTTGATCTTCTTTTTTGCTGCCATGTATCTATAGAAGCCTCTCTTGTTGCCCTTTGCATCCCACACTATTTGTTATTTCAGCTGAGCTTTGTCCTTTCAAATTCCACCCCTGAATTACCTGGCATTTTCTATATATTACTCATGGGTATCCTTCCTCCACTTTTATCTACCATATGCTTCCTTTGGCATTTAACTTAGTCCGAATGGCTTCCTGCTATGCCGATTCAATTTTACGCATATTAGACAGAATGTTCTACTGATTTAATGAGGTTGTCCTGGAAGATCAACCAGATCTCTTGGGCCCCTTCAGGACACTATGTCACAAGGTCCAGCCTAGCAGTTCCCTAAGAAGCTGAAGTCTGCATTCACTCGGACCAGGGTTTTTACTCTTCTGTTTGCTGTCCTCATCTCCTTTAGGATCTCAAATTCTGTTATATTATAGATACAGCAAAGTTTCTATCAGCCTTCCCATCTGCAAGCACTTCTTTATTTGTGAGACGTAGTTCCAACAGCATGCCTCCCTTAGCTTCTCCAGCACTGGCAAAGAACTGGCTCCAGAGCATTCAAAAAATCTCCTAGATTTCTTTCACACAATCAGGAAGTAGAAACTTGACACAAGCTGCTTCACCTCATCATGAGATTTTGTGTTTAGTAGGGGGGTTCTTAACTTGGTTTTGGGTTTATGATGTCTCAGTTTATGAAGATCTGCAGCGCATTTTCTTCCTCCTACACTGCACTCCAACCAATCCAACCAACTGAAAATAATATTCATCCTATAGGCAAAATCTTGTGAAGTTGCTTTGACACTCATGTCAAGCCATGCAACCAGTAATACAACTACAACCGGTGGACTTATTGTCTGTGGTGAAACACATAAATTAAGCAGAAAGTAATAAGAGAGAAAACAGCAACTGCTATCTATTTTTTGATATAATGTTGTAGGAAGACTAGAAATATTTAGAAAGCAATTGAGACCACCATTTTAACATTGTGTAACATTGCGCAACACTGTCAGACTTCAGCCTGACCACAGACATCGTGATTCTCTATCATGTGAATATGAAAGTGAAATAATGCCTATATTTATGATTAATGATTAACCACCACTCCTCAAACCCAATTGGTGTCATAGCAAAAATCTTATGTCAAAGGTACACACTGTATATATGAATACAATGATTTATTATTATTCTAATTAATGTTTTAACAGTCAATTGGAAACAGCGCTATCTATTCATATTAGTAGACTAGTTTCACTAAAGCTCATACATATTGCCCAAATTCACATAAAGAAGGCTCATGCATAATAGTCCTGCATAATAATATTATACAGAACTTTCTAATACCTATACATTTTTATCTAATGTTAGACTCATCCTTCCAATGTTCTTTTGATGCCAAAGGTCAGCAGCTTTCTTCAAGAGACAAAGTAAGAATTACAGCAAGTCATGAGCATCCAGAGATATTTGTCAAGAGTATGTCAAGATATTTGTCAAGAGTTACAGTTTAGCCACTTTTCCTTCTTCCCATCAGTGTCGGGCTTGCTGAGATTTATTTCAATGTGTTTTATTAAAAATTATGCCTCTTTCTTACTGGTGCCCAGCTGAATTTTGCAGGTTGCACAACAAACATTCTCCCAGCCTCCAATCTCAGTGTACAACCTCAGATAAAATGAACAAAAAATATCTCACATTCAAGGCAAATGGAAACCAGTCCTCAGATGCTACACTTCTAGGTACATGCAAAGGCTATGGCTTTTTAATACTACTGGGTAACTCATATTTATTGTGGTACATAAGCTTACAAGTGATTGATATAAAAAAGCAAAGTATCCAAGACCACCGAAGAAAAGAAGCAATTAGTCCTTTATGCCAAAATCCATAGACTCCACTGCAACAAGAAGATTGCAGGGAGGGGGGAGATAGAGGGAAATGCAGGGGGAAGTAACTAGCAGCATCCCACTTCTCTCACCAAAGGAGACAGTACCTGGCCATCACATGACTTGTTTGCTCAATGCAGTGAGAATATTAAATACAATTTGTAAATTCAAAACTAACAAAATATTTCTTCAAGTGCTTAGACTTATGGGGAAGAGAAACAGAAACTTTCATAATGATCTGTGAATTGCTTCCCTGAATTCCCTTTCCCATTAGATGAAATTTAGTTTACAGTCAAGATGCAACAGATTTGCTTCCAAATTCATCATTTCCCTGTTTTCTTTAAACTGTTTGTTACTCTATAGTAAGTATCTAATGTGTTTTCTCTTGTCTCCAGTCAAAACATTCATGTGTGTAACTTACTAAATGATCTATTCTTGTGGAATCTTTGTCTCTCTCCTTCAAATGAGTATTCTGACCAATTATCTATTAAATAAAAAGTGTGTCCTACCATCATTAGGTAAAAAGAATAAACTCTATTCATTTCTTTGAAAGAAAAAATATAGATGACTGCCATTAGAAGACAATTTGAATTTCAAGGGCTCTATTTTATTTTGTTTTCACAAATGCACACAAAAAATAGTTCAGACATTGATACTTAGTTTCATTGTGTAATGAGAAACCATGAATCCTGGAAAACCTTTTTAGGGCATAAGAAAATTTTTCTGCTCTGTTCTAATAATTCTTGGCATTTCTTTGTTCACCACATCCAGGAACAAAGGATTTTAAAATATCTGTAGCTCTTCCTCCGACTCTTCAAAACAGTGTTTGAACTTTTCTGTTCTTAAGAATTGCTTCTTATGAGACTAAACTACAAAAGGTGTTTTGGTTTCTTTTTGTTCCATTTCACTCAAGTCTTAATCAAAGTAGCGTACATTTTTACTGAGGATTAGGTTTGGTATAAATCTTGCTAAACATATCAGTGAAACTGTCTTGATCATACCTGTTGTTTGACAGACTTGAAGCCGACAGAGCCTGCTGGACTGAGACTTTATAAGCAATGGAGATTCTTGCCAAGCTTGCCCCAAAGCCAGTGATCCCCATCATAAAACAGTTTGTGGGAGGCAAAGTGAAACTAAAGATTCTCTGAGCCCCTAGAGCTGAGGGGGCTCACTGAAGTATTTTGCTGAAGTGTCAGACAATGCAACAGTTGGAGGCTCCCTTCATCCTGGGATACTAGGAGTGTCAGGGGTTGCCCCAAAGAGACCATCAGGTCAAGGTCTGCCAGCCAGGGCTTATTCCCTTGCCCCAGCTGGAAGCAGAGTAGCTGGGGGCACCAGGGCAGTTCCAGCCCTGGGCATAGGGCCCTCCCAACTTGGCAGGGCCCATGGCCAGGCAGGGTAGGGCTGTGGGGAGCTAGAGACTGGCCATGCTGAGGTTTTTCTGGGGCTGACTGACCAAGGGAGCTGGCATGGGGTCCTGAGCCATGGACAGGGTCAGGGAAGGCCTAGGGGGTGGGGAAGGCCTGTTAGTGCTTTCTGTTTTATTTTGTTTGGAACACTCATTCTCATTGGCAGTCAACATTAAAAAGAATGTCTAGGTTACAGAAGTTGTGTTCAGTAACCGGCTCAGATTCATAAAGATACATCTCTTTCTTTTTAAAAATAATTCTATTTTTTAAATATGCATATTTATATTAAAAATAATATCATTAGACATTATTTCTGATTTTCCATAAGGTTCTTAAGAATCTTTTTATAATATTTACTTATTTTACTTGATTCACTAATTTTAAGTAAACAGAAAGCTCACTTTCTTACATTTGACCCTCTGATATTTTCCTGTCACATACCATGTGGCAGTGCTTCATTGAAAGTTCACATTATACTACAGCAGTAAAATTACAGAAAGTACTTTCTAGTATAAAGGTGCCCTAAAGACATGTTTTATACCTGTGATTATTTATTTTTAATTATAGTAATCATACTTTCTATTAAAAAATATTAAATGGAGAGGTAGTGAGACATATTTTATAGATCAGACATGTATATTAATTATTGGGTATCTGTGCTGCAATTGATAGTTAAGGAAGATATTCTCTTTGCAACAGATTTCATCCAGCTCCTCAGTTACTATAATTCAAATCCTAAGAATTTAGTCTATGTGCATAAATCATAGAACTATAGAATGGTTTGAGTTGGTTGGAAGGAACCACTGAAGATCAGCTACTCCAAACCCTTTGACACTATCAGAAATATCTTTCACTAGCCCAGGTTGCTCAAAACCCTGTCCAAGCTGACACTGAACACTCACAGTGATGGGACATCCACAGCTTCTCTGGGCAAACTGTTCCAATGTCTCATCATCTAAGGATGTGGCAGAAAGTAAAGAAGATGAAGCCATATTCTTCTGAGGTTATCTAGTGATCTCCAGTGACAGGACAAGAGACAATGAATGCCAACTGAAAACCAGGAGATTTAATTTAAACATAAAAATCTATTTTATTATCTTTTAATTTTTGACTACTTTGACAGTAGTCAAACACTAGAACGGGTTGCCCAAGGAGCTTGTGGGGTCTCCATCTTTGACTGGACACAGCCTTTAGCAACTCACTCTAGCTGACCCTGCCTTGAACATGTGAGCTGGACTTGACAGTTACCTTCTAACCTCATCAACTATCAACCTCATCATCTCAGTATGCTGTCACTAGGGCACCAAATACTTCCCAGAGGAGACTGAAGATCAGGTGTTCTGTAATTTTATGTGTCCAGGGTGACCCACTTAAGGAAAGATGATGGTCCAAGTTGCTGTGTAATTTAGCTATATGGAAAACAGCAAGGATTCTAGTCATCAATTACTAGGAGTTCATTTAATTACATCAACTTGAAAAACAAAGACAGGATCAAGAATGCTAGTCAGTCTTAGAGTATAGCCTGGCTATTCTACCTATAGTTCTACTGCCTAGAACACCAGAAGAGAATGTAGTTTTAAATTTCTGTGAGGAGAACAGGACTGAATTTGAGAATCATCTCTGAAATCACCAATAAATATGTTAGCAACATACCCATAAAGCCCTTCATTCAGTTTATTTGTTTTGGAGGAAGCCATTTGACAGGTCTAATCTTAATTTCAGGTAAAATTGAACTGATTTTTTAAAGATATTTATTTTGAGGTAATATATTTAGCTGATATCTAATCATACCACAAAGCATTCCACTAAATTCAGTGTCTATCATATTAAAATATTCAGTGGTTGATTTGCCAGTGGATTTATCAAAATATTAAATGAAAGGGTTTTCAGACACACCTTGATCTGTCCACTAATCCCAACCCACAAATTCCCAGCTATCTCACCACCCATCCCTAAACCAGAGCTCCATGCATTCCTACTACAGTCTCACATACTGGGTGACTCTCCCCCCTTGTCTTCCTTTCTTTCCTTTCCTTTCCTAAAGAGCTCATACACATTCATGGTCACACTCCAGCCATGTGAGCTCTCCCACCATGACAGCATTGAAACTGAAAAATGGTGGGAGCCAAATGTAACGTGACTTTGTACATACGTACAAAGAATACCTCTGCTACTGATAGCCCACAAACTGCACTTAACAGGATCCCAGAGAGAGGTAAATGAAAAAACAGAAAAAAATATCTAGGAGCCTGGGAACATGCTGACAATTAATACCGGTCTTCAATCATCAATCCACTTGCTAACTCACTCCATTTCATTTTACAGATGAAGCGTAGATGTATCTGCTTCTCTGGAGGATATCCTATAGTTTGCCAGAGAATATAGTTTTTCTTTGTAAGGTCTTCTCTCTTACTGATCATTCAGGAATTTTATACAAATAGAAAAAAACCTCCAGTAGGCAAGACAGACAAAAGGGTTGCATCCGAAAAGGTTGACAACCTAGCTTCAGACCTTTCTCCTCTCTGAGCAAACAGGCAGGTACACTGTGAGGGAGAGAAGGCATGCTCCAAGTAAATCTCCAAGCCACTATCCTAAGAAACCCTGGGATGATGAGAGGGTAGGAATAGAAAGCTGATAGATTAAGGACTGTACACACTGATGTTTCCCAGAAAAGAGCTCCCCAATCCAGTATATGTGCACTGAATATATAATGAATATTTAGAGATAGCCAATTATGTTAAAGATGAAAGAATTTTCTGTGTATAGATCCTGCTTCTTCTGAATGTTTACCATTCTTTTCCTGAGTAGCCATCAGGCACTCCTTTGATTCTACAGGAGTCATTTCTATGTATATTTTCAATAGTCAAGGCTAGAAGTGTTAACATGAACCTAAGGTCACAGAATTTCCGATGCTGTGAATTTTGCTACATAAACACTTCTTAATAGATTTAATGCAACATTATTATTGTTTCTGAAGTTAGTTTGTGTTGGAATCCAAAGGAGTAGTAGTATCTCATAATAATGGATAAGGAATAACTCTTGTGAGTATAAAATTATTATTTTTTCTAAAGTAACTGTTCAAAAGGCTACTTCCATTTTCTGCCTCTAGATCAACAGGTATTATAAGAGTCTTTAAGTAATTCAAGCAAAATCACTGTAGATATGTTGTATTTATAGAAGAAGTAAAATGGCTATTTATGATAAATTTAGAAGGAAAAATTAAAAGTGTAAAAATCCTGTTGCAGTTAATATTATTTTTTCATGTCTTTGATTTAAATCACTAGTTGAAAATAGCTGTGTGTTCCAAAATCTATCCCAACAGATGGCAAGCCTTTGTTACATCAGATATGTATGTACCTTGCACCTGTCGCATATTTTGTTATAAAGGTATAAGTATTGCTAGTGTACATATAAATGGCTATTTAATCCTCAGGTCAGTTACCAGCATGTTAGCCATATGTCATGCAGGAGAGCAAATGTTTGGCTATAATAGGAAAAGAACATTCTAGTTGCCGTATGATTTTCCTTTAATTACAAGATTCAAATGTGCAGCATGGAGAAGTCTCTCAGAGATTTGTTGAATCTCTGTGTTTTACCACAGGATACTGATTTATTAGCCTCCAAACAATGGAATTCTGTACTGAGAGGAATTAAGCTGCTTTTTAAAAACAGAAAGAAAAACAAAACAAAACAAAACAAACAAACAAAAGAGATAGATTTATTATGAAAGGGAGTTCTACAACTGGTGGGCAGTGACCCACAAGGAATATTGCTGAAGATGAAAATAGGTTAAGGTCAGTTTAGTTTCTGAGGAACAAGATTATCTTAGCATTTACAGAACTAATGGAGAATAGGTTATTCTGGGAATGGTGGGTATGTCCAAAGTACTGTTTTGTTGTTCAGCTGTAAAAATGCAGTTCCAAGAGCACCTTATCAGGCCAGTATTGATATAACCAACATATTAAGTCCTGGTTCACCAGAAACAACAATATGAAGAAGCAGAAAGAAAGGTATGCTTGGAGTGTATTTTCCTGTGTGGAAACTTTTTCCAAGGTTTTGTTTACATCCCTTTCCAGAACAGGAATATTGCATTGGAAATTGTGTTGCGTTTTTCTTTTAGGCATTCAGTCTTTTCATTTTGTTTGATGGAAACATTTAGAATGATGTTCAGTCCAGCTTGAGTAGTAGACATAGTCTGAGCAGACCTTGCTATCATTCCCTTGTTAATGAAGTCATCAAGACAGATTTGTCCAAAATGTTACACAGCTTTAGGACAGACAGTTTAACAGTGGCAGCAGAACCACTGATTAGACCTATTCAGAAAGTTTCTCCCAGAAACCTCAAGTAGATATAGTGCCTTAGTAAGCAAATAATTTAAGAAAGGGGTATTTTGTGTTGGTTTTGGGGTTTTTTGTGTTTTTTTTTTTCCTTTGGTTTTTGAGTTTTTTTTTCCTTTTTCTTGAGACTAGCCTCAATTTACTGATATACCTATTATGAGATTGTTTTAGGTCAACTTTACTAAAACTTCTCTAAGAAACACCTGTTTCCCAAGCCCTGGGTTTTGGGGTTTTTTAGAGGGGTATTATTTTGGGGGGTTTTGCTTGGGTTGTTTTGGGTCCGTGCTTTTGGCGCTTTTTTGTTGTTTTTTGTTGTGTGTGTTTTTTTTTTTAAATAGAGGAATTTTATTTTAACAGAAAAGATCATAAATTGATGATTTTTTTTCTCTAGGGATATATAATTTAAATTACTTCCTACGTATTCCTAGTATTTGCTTTACAAATAGTTACACTGAGAACCACGATCAAATTAAAAATGTGGAGTGAATTCTGGGTCAATAGCATAATTCATGGTGTGCACATTTTACTCAAAAATATTTTGTAATGCTTTCTAAATCAAACATATAGAAAGGTAGGGGGTTTAGCCAGATATTAACACTCTACTTGGAGAAAATTAGTACTTGTTTGCTTGTTTCTTTTTCTTTTTCTTTTTCTTTGTTCACCCTATAAATACAGCATTTGGTGTCTTAAATTATTCACTGTTGACTATAAATGTGATATGCATATTTACCCATAAAACAGTAACATTAAAAAAATACAAAATGTTTATTGCATGAACTTGGTTAACTAATTCTTTTTTTTCCTATGATATCTTAGCACAAGTAAACCATCTTTTGCCTAGTCTAAATGACAGTCTCCTAGTGTGTGTGAAAAATAACTTACTGAATATTGTAGGGGAAAGTTTCCAGAATCACATAGTGAGCAGATCTTCATTCTTGCAATGTATTTACTTCAGAGCTGGGCTAACTTAGATTCAATAAAATATGTGCATGCTTTTCTTTGTCTTTTTTTTTTTTTTCTTTCTTACTCAAAATGCTAACCACCTAATTTAAAGACTCTGCTCTTTTCATGATCTGTCATTTCAGGCTCTAATCAGCCATAGTCATTAAAAATTTCACAATGCTTTCCACAAAAATAATCATCAGGATTTCTTAAGTGCTGACACTGGACTCCTCTTTATACCAGACATAAACAAAACCAAGAACTATTTCCAGCTTCTATGTGTTCTAATTTCCTATGTTTTATAAATATTCACTACTTTAAATTAATCCCTAAAATATAAGTAAGATACTTAAGAAGAAATAGTAAAAGTGGATTTTGGTAATATATAAAGTTAGTCTTCTGTATGTGAATTGTTTAACACAGTGCAATCCACTTGTGTGAAAACCAGCACCAAATAATGAATTTTTGCTTCTTTTCCCCAACATATAATACTTCACTAACTTTTATCTCTGACTTTTCTTTAAGATACTGTACAGCTTTATTTTACTAATTTCTTCCCTTGTCATCTTAAAGGTAAAGAAATTATATTTAGGTGCTCACTATAAATTCTTTAAGTGATTATTCACAGGATATTATGTTCAGAGTCTTCTGAATGTGTGTTCTGTATCACATGTTCTAGTTACTATGTGTAATTCCATTCTATTTTTTTCTTTTGTAGTTTTATTTATGCCCCTACTTTGTATTATCTTTGTTTTTCTATTAATTAGCCTGTAGTTTTATTCATTTTTTTAATGATCATGCAAATTAAGCTCATTTCATTTTGCTGTTCTTGAAACCATGTAGCAATTTTCATTTATTTTATGCGGTTTATAACCCTTAAACTCTTGAGGTTTTTAATTTATCATGCAGAACTAAGGATAACCTCTTCTAAAACGAGTAACAAATCCTTGATAGTTATTAATTATAAGTTATGCAGTCCACATCTATGGCTTATATGCTCCACTTAACGGAAGCCTTGCAACCATGCTTTGATTAGCAAGAACTCTAATCTTCATCTTACTGGTGAAGAAACAGCAGAAAGTTAGCAGGTGGGAAATATGTGTAAAGAAATATACAGTAGCAAACAACTGTCAGAAATAATATAATATTTAGCAATATTTTATTACTCCATTTTTTTTTAAATTCAGTAGTTTATTATCTCTCATATGAAATCCATTCAGGTTTGAACCCAATTGCAATCAGTGCTCTGAACACTGTGTTAAAAAGGGACCTATGCCTAATAAGATTCAGATTGAAGTTCCAAAGCTCACCCTTTTTTTGATTCTAGACTCCATTTCAACCTGCTAGTTCTAGTATTATTTTTATGCTGCCTTAAGTGCCCAGTGGATTAAAAAAAAACACCCTAGCCAACAAAAAAAATCCATGAATCCTGAACTATGAATCTCTTTACATTAGTGTGAGTTCCCTGTTCATTCACAATGCAGTAATGATCCTTCTTAACTTTAGCACGTTCATCGGTGCATATTAAAACACAGAGAATCATCTGTACACAGAGAAGTAGACAGCACCTCTTACTTAACCAGTTCTATAATCAAATATTTAGGTTAAAATTTTAAATAAACCACTATGATTAAAGTACGAGTGAAACCTGATGTGATGATTAAAATAAATAAAAAAAAAATAAAGAGAGAGCAATTTTTGAATTTTAAATACAGGGGCTTTGAATTCTAAATATAGTTGATTGCTATACCACCTAGGTTGGATCATTCCTGCTAAAATCAGCAACATTTAGAGATTTCATACAGAAGTAAAGGCTATGAAGTGAGAGGAGATTATTATCTCACCCTAGGAAAGATACCTGCATTTGGTCAGCCAAATAGGTCTCCACATTCCTCAGAAATCCATTTAGTTGCTCATACATAGGTACCTACCACTATATGAGATGTGGCCAATAGTTTCTGCAACAGCTTCAAAGGACATGCATATATAAGAAGGGACCTCAGAAGATCAGAATGCTTTTGAAGTAACAAGTGAATGGCAGGAGAGATAACCTGGGACATCTCAAAGAACATTACTTCTGTGTGGGCTACTGAACAGTGTCCTAGATTTCCAGTGACTATAATGTGAGCTTAGACACCAAACTGCCCTGTCAGTGCTTGCATTTAGTGATATACATATAACCTCCAGTCTGGTTAAAACATATACAGTTTGAGTAACATGGGCTTGATCCCACTGTTTAGACATGGGTGTCAGCATTATTTGAGATGCTCTATAGTGTCCTACCAGGTTAGCAAGTTACTGCTCCAGAACAGTGACAGTTTCTTATGAATGCTGGGTCATGCATGCGGGTCCCTCACTTTGGGTCACAACAACCCCATGCAGAGATACCAGCTTGGGAAGAGTGGCTGGAGAGCTGCCTGGCAGAAGAGAACCTAGGGGTGTTTGTTGACTGTTGGCTGAACATGAGGCAGCAGTATGCCCAGGTGGCCAAGAAGGTCAACAGCATCCTGGCCTGTATCAGGAACAACGCGGTGAGTAAGACTCGGGAGGTGGTTGTCTCCCTGTGCTCAGCGCTGGTGGGGCCCCGTCTCAAGTTATCATGTCCAATTTTGGGTCGCTTACTACAGAAAAGACATTGAGGTGCTGGAGTAGGTCCAGAGAAGGACAATGAAGCTGGTGAGGGATCTGGAGAATAAGTCCTACGAAGAGTGGCTGAAGGTGCTGGCGTTCAACCTAGAGAAAAGGAGGTTGAAGGGAGACCTTATCACTCTCTATCACTACCTGAAAGGAGGTTGTAGAGAGGCAGGAGTCTGCCTCTTCTCCCAGGTCACAAGCTATCAGTCAAGAAGGGGTGGCCTCAAGCTGTGCCAGGAGAGGTTCAGATTGGATATTAGCAAAAGTTTTTACACTGAAAGGGTTGTTATTAAGCATTGGAATGGGCTGCCTAGAGAGGTGGTTGAGGCACCATCCCTGCAGGTACATAAAAGACTGGTTGATATAATGCTTAGAGACATGATTTAGTGACAGGTTTTTATGAGAGTTAGGTTGATGGTTGGACTAAATGATCTTAAAGGTCCCTTCCAACCTAGGCAATTCTATGATTCTAATGATTCTATGCCTTTCTAGCTCTATGCAACAGTTCCTAGGGCATCAAATGGTACTAGACATCCATGGTTAGGAGTCATGTCACTGTTGAGTTTAGTTTTCTCCAGTGTTGGCTGATAATGAACATGACTTTTTCAATCTTGTTGTTCTGAGATGTCCCGGTTCCACCTGAGTCCTAAATACTGATTTATGTACTTGACTGGATCTAGTCTTTATTCATTTATTGACACAGGACATTACTGTCATTTTAACAGATTAGCAAAATCATCTGCTTTCCACTTATTATTAGGCATACTTAGAATATTTTCAAGGCTTTTTTACCTTCTATTTTTTTTCTATTAAGAGATAAACCCCTTGCATGGATTCTCACGTGTAAATTCTGTTTACATATATTTGCTCATTTTTCACATTTTCAATTACTCCCTGAACCTCTAAGAAATATATTGGTATCTCAATGAAAAAAAAAAAAAAAAAAAAAGCCTAATTTTCCAGATCTCTTTGATCTTTTCTTTACATTAAATTCAGATGTTAAATCTTTATCAATACTTTCAAAGTTACAAGTTGCTCAACTGATCTGAACCAAAATTCTTTCACAAAACTTGCAGAAAAAAATAACAAAATTAAAAAAAATGACTTTTATTGCTGAAGAAAACAAAATTCAGCATTCCTATGGTTATACAGTTCTAAAGGATATCAGACTCCTCACTATGGTTTTGATTCCTTAAGCATCTTTTTCTTATCTTTAGTGGTTTTGTTCTGGATGTCACAGTTATAATGCTTTACCTGATAGCAAAACAGCACCATGCATAAATCTTGAGTGATTTATAGACAGCTAATGAGCTAATGAAATATGCTACAGATAGAAATATGCTGCATTTTTGTGTCAGTTCTCTTTATATATCAGTTTAAGAAGGATGGGCCTGGGCCATACTCTACCCCTTACTAAGTTCTGTAAAACACTCAACACACTACATTTAATGTGTTTGTTGAACTTTCATCATATAGATAGTATTTTACAGAACTGATTTACACTGCTGACACTTTTTAAGACTACTAAGTCTTTCCTTCTTTGAATATAGATGCGATAATTAATATTAGAGTGGAGTCTGTAGATTGAAGTTTGTTACCTTTTTTAAAATAACACCATAAAAATCCTAACAGAAATTAAAATAGGTTTGATGATAGCTAAAAGACAAGTGGAATTCAACATAGTCATCAATAATTAGCAATTATACTACTAGATAAATTATCATTGCCTTGAACAATGGCAATTTTACTCAAAACATTAAATGATTTTATATGCATTGTTCTTTCACTTACTTTTCCTCTAGCTACTGCTCACATTTGTAACTTTAGGCATTTAGTATTTATATCGTAACTAAGTTTAGAAATGCAGACCATTTGAAAGGAATTCCTTTTCTTTCTTTTCTGTTTTTAATTACATAGTGGCTGTACGTGTTGTTCCAAAATATTGTATCAATACTAGACATGATTTTCTTGAACAATCTCAGGTTCAAATTTGTTTTTTGAATATTAGTAATATTCCTATTGTTGATTAAAATGTACTTTAACAAATTAGATGCTTATTAACTTTTCAAGCTACTTCATGGTTTTGTTTCCATCATTGTAAAATTAGTTCCTATACTTAAGAAAAAAACCACATTTGTCTTTGCATCTTCTCTAGATGTCTAATTCAGTGGCCTCTGATGAATATTTACAATAATTAGATTGAATATCTTCAGATATGTAAATTTTCTGATCACTTT
This sequence comes from Pedionomus torquatus, assembly GCA_013398155.1. NCBI lineage: Eukaryota > Metazoa > Chordata > Aves > Charadriiformes > Pedionomidae > Pedionomus > Pedionomus torquatus. Next base: position 88,852 of record VZRU01019360.1, read on the forward strand.
TTTTGGCCTAATACAGATTACTATCTGCATGGTTGCTTTCTCTCTCAAGAAACATATTTCTTGAACAATCTCCTCTGAATATATACAGTTTTTATCTTCAGAGGTTTTCAACATGTAAGTGGATAAATCCCTAGCAACCTGGTCTGATCTCACAGCTGGCCCCACTTCAGGCTGAGTTTGGACTAGAGACTTCCTGAGATAACTTCCAACCTGAATCACCCAACCTTCTAGTGAAAAAGTTAGAGCTCTTGGACCACACTGGTAAATGAACTAGGAGCACCCATGCTACAAACCTGAGCTGCTGAGATGAAGAGCTAAGATTCTGTAGCAATGGGCTGGAAGTCCTGCCTTCTGGAGCCTTAGACTGATGATCTGTAGCACATGCCTAAATTACATGCATACGAGAATAACTTACATTCTTATATCTATGTGAAATTATCTAATTATTTTATCACTTACTTGTCTTTATTGTATATTAAAGAGACTACAGCCTTCTTTACTGACCTCTTGATTCATGAAATGTTTCTTATACTTTCTGCACTTCACTTAAAATGACTGCTGGAAGTGAAACTGTCCCCTGTGTATTTTTTTCTTTATGGCATCAGATCCTATATATTATATATCACCAATTTTCTTTTATTGTATTGTCAGTTTTTCAAAATAAGTTTATATTATTTTATATTTATTACTCAGAACCACAATAATTACAGGGACTAAAAATGACCAAGCATGTTTGACGGGTCCTCTCTATTTTGTCTTCCCTGTGGCAATATTGCCCATTATTATTTAGTAATTTTATAGACTGAAATTTAACATACCCAAGTGTTCCCACAATTATAAATGTAACGACAGTAGTTTACTAGTACACTTGAATTCATTTTCCTTCAGTTTATTCAGCTCAACATTTCTTACATATATCTGTTAAGTCACAATCTGCTCCAAATTTGCTCTGAATATGTTATAGATAAAGCTGAAGATGAGTTTCCCTTGTGTTATTACTTGTCCTGAATCTTTTCACTTAGCCCAGTACAATATTTTATATTGTGGAACTGCATATATAAAGAAAAAAGAGATCATCAGATTGCTTATTAACACAGTCAGAGCAAGAACCTTGTCCCTGCCTTTGAAGCCACCAGCTCCTATTTAATTCTAAACCATGATGATTGCATAGAAGCCAGGAGTGTCCATTGAGCTTGGGTACAAATAGAAGCCAGTAAATGGACTGTGATGATAAAAGTTGCTTTCTTCTTCCCATACTACTATGGGGAGGGACAATGCCACTCCACACTTTTCTTTACACTGGAACATCTCAAAGTGATGTGATAATATTTGATAAAGCTGAATTAGAATGAAAATACAGTTCTTACTGGAAGAAGAAGGAATTATATTTTGTACTCAATTAGTCTGAGATCAGTAAGTACTGACTGCAGAAACAGTGATGTTAGACCCTTTTTAAATTTTGTTTGGCCACTTAGGTAACAATCTCAATTTTAATTATTGCGTGGATTTTATTTAGTCTGGACTTTGTCCTTTTCTCATTCCTTTCCCTTTCTATTTTCAGCTTGTTCTTACTAACTAAAATTCATACACTTGCTACAAAACCAAGAAAGAGCAAACTCCAAGCATAGTCACAGGTGTCTCACAGAAAAAAAAAAAAAAAAAAGTTGCTTTATCTGTCACATCAGAAGCTTTAAAGAAGCCTAGAAATTTTATAATTCCCATGCACTCCTAATCTACTTTGTGCATATTACACACTCAGACATTTCAAAATTTATTGTAATTAGACCTATGTATTACAAAGGGACGGCTCATACTGCTCCTACCTAATCTCTAATTTATATGCAGAAGAGCAAAGCTAAAGAGTTTAGGATTTTCACATTTAATGCTCTTTTTTACCTAATCAAGTTACACAGATTAGTAGCTTCCTTTCCTGTGGTTCCCACTTTTTCCTTTTTTCTTTTTTTTTTTGTCCCTTTTTTTCTTTCTTTCTTTTTTTTTTTTTTTTTTAATAAGTCAAATAGTTGTAGTCAGGCATTAATGTTACTTCTTTTAACCTTTCTCTATTCACTAATTATTCTCTGGGGACGAAATAATTTATCACTCAAAAACAAAGTAACCCCTTATGAGTAACCCTTTATAAGTAATCAGTTTATACTTGAAGTACTAGTGAATCCAGGTTAAGTTTAAATGAAGTTTCATTCACTGTACATTTCCCTCCATTCTTTTCTCAAAATAGTATGAAAATTTTGCCTCCAAAGGCAGGGGGAGACACGTCCAAATGAAGCTGAGTTAACTTTTTGAACTCATTCACAGAATTGAGGCTTAACAACCAGAACTGGTTCTGATGCTCCAAGAAGCTAATTTTAACTTTTGTTTTTTTCAACACAACATATCCTGCTGAATCCTGCTGAATCTTACTAACAAAGTAGTTAGTAAGACTACTTCAGCAGGTTACATGGTCACTTTGTAAAAAGCATAATTTTCTGCTGGTTTGTCAGTTATAGTAGTTACCGAGATAACATTCTCAGAAATAAACTGTCGCTTACCTCTTTCCTGTACCTTACAATATTATATTCAGTAACACACAGTACAATATTTCTGTAGATATCTATAAGTCTACAAACACATGAATAAGCCTGTTGTGTGGTAGAAAATAAACCCCCTTGCATTCTAGCACTCCTCACCAAGGTGGGAGGCTAGGTCTGGCTAGGTTTAAATTCTGGGTGATGACCAATTCACCACTATCAGTCCAGTTACATTTAATATGTTAAACTATCACAATTCCAGGTACAGTAATAGTAGACTGCACCTTCAGTCTAGTCCTGCTCATGAACTAGCACAGCCATTCTCAAGTCTTTGATTGCATTCAATGGGAACCTGAAACAATTAGCTCTTAACCAGGACAGTTTATTCAAGCAACAGGTACAAAGGACCATATGAGCTGCCAGTGATAGATAAACCATCTACAAAGCACATGCAGATAAAAGTATCGTTAATTATAGAAAACGCATGACAAAGTTACATGTAATACAGCCTGGCTATAAGTGTAGGAAAGAGACTCTCTCGGGAGATTTCTAAGCTTCATGAGGAAGCACATAGTATAGTCTAAGTCTTTACCAAAAGTGCCTCTGTGGGGAGGGAGAAAGGCTCAGCCTGTTGACTGGTCCTGGAAGTCAAAGGCAGTCTGTGATGGAGTCCTCCTTGTCTTCTTCATGATGGTGTCTTCCCTCCTATCCCCTCTTTTTTGGGCTATATTTGTACTGGTTTTGACCTTCAAGGTGGAGCTTGAGTGACTTAAGTCATAAATAGCCTTTGGGATGGCAGTGTGTTTTGATATTATAATGACATTATAATGAGCAAAATTCACACAAAGGATGGCATTTTGTCATAATTTGACAGACTCAGGGTAGCAACTAGGCAGCTTATCAATTTCACAGGACCATCTTGTGCCTGTATCTGCTCTGTTATCACAGAGTTTGGCCATAAAATCTCCACCCTACTCCATCCTCTGTGCTGCTTTGCAAGCAATTTTGTACAGGGAATTGCAGATGTAGTACAGTCCTCTCATACCAGCTGTGGCTGTATTCTACCCTAGAAACTCTTTGATTTTATACCTTTCCTTAATTTGTGAACAATGCTGTAATCTCAATATAATTTAATTTTAATAATTTTTCTACAAATCCCAAAGCATCATTAAATGATTAAGTTTGGGTTATTAAAAAAGTATTCACATCTATTTGTTGTTTGACTGCATATTTGGTCCTCCCAGGTAAGACTGAATGTTTTTGTTTTTTGTTTTTTGTTTTTTTTTTCCTTCTGAAAATACTAACAAATCTCATTTAGACATGTTTTTTTTCTTTTTAACTGACATGTGAATATTTTATATACAAGATGACCAAGGTCCTGATTTTTTTCTTTTTGGGAAACAGAACTAATTTTACAAAGACCGCTATCAAGTCATCATCTGTCATGCTTCCTATATATACTGCTTCACATTCTCTCTGCAGTGTTCAAATTAGTCTTCTCTCTTTGGTTGTTCACTGCTTAAGTTTGTGGTCTTGAGAAAGACACAGAAAGTATTTATGGAACATTAAATTTATGGAAAACGGTTCAAGATGGTAAAATTTGAAGGGTAAAGTAAGAGTAAAGAATGAAAGCCTGACTGTCAGAAAGCATATAAAGAAATAGGAAAACAAAGCATGGATCTAATGAGTAGTGTCTTATACAACACATTAATAATTAACATTCAAACTACATAACAGCCTAAAAAACTGTCCAGTAGTAATCTTTTATGCTGTCATTTTAGTAGTAACACGCTGGCCCTTTCCACAGCATTCCCAGTAAAATCTGGAATCATGTCAGGGTTTTTTTTTACATATCAGTAAAATAATCCTATGAGATTGACAATACTTCTTTTAATGGCTTCTTCACTATTTCTTTTGCACAACTTCATGGCCAATACTGAACAAATTTGACTGATGTTTGAGTTTTACAACAATAACATACTGGATAATGTTGCAAAGATGATGTCCTGAGTACCTTCAGTTTTAAAGAATTAATAAAGCATAAACAAAAAAGTTGATAGGAACATTTTAACAAATTATTTATATTTTGAAATTTTTTATTTACTACAGCATACATTGAGATAAAACAACAAAAGCTAAGCCAAACCCTGCAAGGCATACATGTTGCTTATGTTTACCTGTACAATAAAAAAATTATAGAAGAGTATAAAAAATAAAGCACAAGACCTTTATTGAAGCTTTTAATACATTGTTTATATATCCATAAAGACAGTGTAAAATTGCTTTAAGTAGTACTGGTAGATCCGACTCTAAACCAGCATCTGATCTCAGAGTGACCATTTATGTTTTACATAAATCACATACATGTGAGATTTACAAAACCTTACAGGACGAAGCTTTACCTTTTCTGTCAACCTGTGCATTCAATAGAACTAGATCCTAGGCAGCTGTTATTAATTTTCCCAAATTTTAATTGGGTGATTGAAATTTTCCACATTAAACCACTGCCTTGGGCTAATTTCTCTGGGAAAAAAAAACAAAAAAAAAAAAAGAAAGAAAAGAAAGAATGGAGGAAAGAGAATGAAAGCAAAGGCAAAGAAAAATGTTTTCAGACATTTTTGTTCTCATGAAAGAATCCTGACATATTTGTGTACCTCTACAGGCCAAAATTTTCAGAATGGGTGATCACCATTGTAAGAATATTCCTTTTGCTGTCTAGATATACAAGAAGTGAAGAAAAAGAATGAGATGAGAATGTGGAGAAGGGTCACTAACATAACAGAAAGGTGTAAAGTGTTTTAAGAATTGTCAAGGGCAACAAGAAGAATTCTAGCAGTACAACAATAGAATCAAGTTCATAGAAAATGTGGGCCTTTTGAAGAATGGGACCGGGGGCCTGGTGACACAGAACATGGAAAATGATAAGGTACTGAATGCCTTCTTTACTGGTAAGATTGTCCTCAGCAATATTAGGTCCCTCAGGAGAATTCTAGAGGAGGAAGACTTACCCTTGCCAGAAGAGGTTAAGTTTGTTGAACCTTTAAACAAAATAGACAGGAACAATTCCATGACACCTGATGGGATGCATCCATGAATACTGAGGAACCTGTGCCATGTCACTGTGAGGTCACTGTTTCCTATCAATAAAAAGAGGACTGAGGGACCTGCAGGCTGGTCAGTTTCACCTTAGTCCCTGGGAAAAGTGATGGAAAAACTATATGGTAAGCAATTTCAAGACCCGTGAAGGGAAAGAAATTGATTTGGATTAATCAACTTTGATTTATGAAGGCAGAATCACCTCTGGCCCACACCACAAACTTCTCAGTACACATCTCTTGGCTGCCTTAACTTTGATTTGGCCGTACAATTTTAGCCCTACAGCAAAGCCACATGCAGGCTCTCCCTCTTGCTGAACCCTAACTCTAATCCTAACTTTACTTTCTACCTCAGGCTGGGACTAAGACCTCCACCTTTGGCCCACCACAAACATTTCCTCTCAGAATATATCTCTTGGCTGTCCTAACTTTCCTTTGGTTACTCAACTGCAGACCCATTACAACTGCATGTCTAGGCTCTCTCTTTTGCTGTACCCTAACCATAACCCTAACCCTACTTTCCAACTCATTCTGGGACCGAGACTGCTATGCCTGTCCCACACCACAGTCCTCCTCGCACTATATATAACTTTTGACTGCTCTAACTTTCTTTTGTTCCAGACCCATGCAGACTGCATGTCTGGGCTCTGTCTTTCACTGAACTGTAGCACTAAACCTGGAGTCACGTTTAACAAATATGGTGAAATGAACCACCTGGTGGATAAGGGAGAACAGGAAATGTTGTTTACCTCAACTTTAATAAGGCTTTTGACATTATGTCCCTAAACATTGTCATGGACAAGCAGAATAAATATCAGCTACATAAGAGGACACAAGGATTGAATCATAGAATCATCCAGGCCAGTAGGGACCTCCAAAGGTCACCTAGTCTGACCTCCTTGCAGTCGCAGGGACACCCCAACTAGATCAGGTGGCCCAGGGCCTTATCAAGCCTCACCTTGAATATCTCCAGAGAAGGGGCCTCAACTACCTCCCTGGGTAACCTGTTCCAGTGTTCCACCACCTTCATGGTAAAGAATTTGTTTCCAGTATCCAATCTAAATGTGGTTTTTTCCAACTTAAAACCATTGCCCCTCATCCTATCACAGCCTTCCTGTAGGCTACCTTCAGATACTGGAAGGCTGCTATTAGGTCTCCTCTTCTCCAGGCTGGACAACCCCATTTCCATCAGCCTATCCTCATAGCAGAGGCGCTCCAGCCCCCTGATCGTTTTCGTGGCCCTCCTCTGGACTCGCATCATCAGGTCCATAGCCTTCCTATACTGAGGGCTCCAGACCTGCACACAGTACTCCAGGTGGAGTCTCACCAGAGCAGAGGAAAGTGGCAGAATCACCTCTCTGGATCTGCTGGCAACACATCTTTTGATGCAGCCCATCAGGAGTTCTACTTCCTGGGAACAATATTGACATTTTACCTGAAAATGCCAATTCTGAAAGCTGTGTTTTACTATCATTCCACTCAGAAAGCACAGGATTACCTAAAAAGTTATCTTTAAATGTGTATTTCTTATAACTGTCAAGAGTCAAATTCAAGGTAGGTGAAACCTGGACTACAGAAGACAGGTTTGTTAGCAATTTAGAAGGTCACCGAAGTGGGGTTTTACCTGCAAAACAATAAGCAAAACAATATCTGTGTTACTGATAATATTATAGGAACTTAAAAAAATAATTGAAAAACTTTTCTAAGTGAAGTAGTTTATAATATTAAAATCCATACCTAGATGCAAGAGCTTCTGTGAAGCATCTTCCTAAACACATATCAAAGTTTATACTTAAATATATCTTGTTGGATGTTTTTGTTTTACATCCAAGATGCAATTAGCATTTTTATTCACCATGGTTGCATAAGCCTAATATGAACAGATTCTCTTAATGCACCCATTGCAATGGTCACAATTTTACAACCCCCTGTATATCATGCATTCAAAATACGCTAAAATGCATCAGAACTAGACAGCCTTGTGACATACCTCTACAGACAAAATGCAGAAACCAGGGCGCTCTTCTAAATGTGCAAAACCTACATCTTTCTCTATGATACCTAGGTTCTCAGTTTACATCCATGAATTTAAAAGAGAAAACTGATAAAAGAAAAAGATACCTAGTACTTACAATAACCCCCTGTATCTTTTCCCTTATCATTGTGAAAGTCCTTTTCACACTTCATTCTGCTTTGAAGTCAAATCACATATTTGGCATTGACCTCCTGGTTACAGCGTAAAGAAAAGTATCTGTGCTGTAAAATCTACCAACTGGAAATCATAGACTATTTTAAAGATTGTACGAGATGAACAATAATAATCTTTTCACATGAATATTAAAACATGTATCTAAAAAAAATTGTCAGACGTAGAAAATAACACTTTTTCTCATTTATATTCTAAAGTTACTTACTATACTTCTACAAATATTTAACAGGACTTACAGTTTTACTACAACTTTTTAAAATTATTTAAAGGCTTTGCAAAGTAATAATTTCTATAATCCTAAAAAAAAAAAAAAAGTTCTCTATCAATATTGATATTAATGTGCATACTTAGATAAGAGTTATAAACAGAAAACACACGTTGCTTTAGTTGGAGTGGGGTTGTATAAAGCAAGAATGAATTTTACTATGATTACATTATATGATAAAAATTGTAGCTCCAAGAGGCAATAGGTTAGATTGTTGTAAGGGCTTTAGAATTTAGACTTTAGTACCTAAATTTTGTATACCTATTCTCTAAAACAGTTGAAAGCCCAGTCCTTAATGGCTCCATTAGTTTACCTCTACCACCCACTCCCCTATCTAGTGTTATTTCAAATATTCAAAGGTATCTCAGATATCTACAAGGGTGACATACAAAATTGATTTACAAGATAACTGTGCCTTTCTAGAGAAGCAGCTTAAAATACATGTACTATCCTAAAATATTTCAAATGACACTAGAATCCTGTGTTTAGGCAACTGAAACAAAGCCCAGTCTATATTTGTACCACAAAAGAAAGGCTATACAAGCAAGATTTAATAAACCTACCTGAAATTAGGTCTTCAGCTTTTGTGTGGGATACCCATGTTTTTTCCGTTGCTGCTCCCTACTGTCTTCTATAGTATAAGTATCAGCTTCATATGAGTTTCGCAGATAACCTGTAGCACTGGTCATATTCAGGTAATTGCATCAAATTTGGAAAGAAAGGGTTTCACAAGAGATAAAGTGGCCAGGAAAAAAAAAAGGAAAATAGTGGATGTAGGTGCTGGCCCCTTGAAAGAACTCAGTAGCCTTGATTTAATTATCTAAATATAAACTCCTGCTGGGTTTTAAGATGCCCTGGGTTATCTAAGATCAAAGGTGGTGGATATGTCACAGCTGGGGCACCCATATCCTTCTGGACTGATAAGTGGGGAGTCAGATGAGATACCCTAAGATATCTGAAACAAAACCTAGATCCACATTTTTGACTCTCTGAATTCAGCCTTCTAGCCATAAGCCTGTCAAAGAACCATGCATTACATGAGCTTATAGTAACTGGCAAATATTTGAGTTGAAATTCTAAGCAAAAGCAAGAGTGAGAACCTACTAAGTTTTCTCAGATCAGATGAGAATTGTGTTGTGCAATATTCGCATATAAAAGTGCATGTTCCTAATCTAATTTTAGATTAGATAAGATCTAATTTTATATCTTGTATAGTTACAGCACCTGCAGACTTGGTTAGTTTTCTGTTACTATACTTAAAAGACGTGACAGATTTACTATGTTAACGGTATTAAAAGATTTGTACATCTAATCAATTTTTATTTAAACTTAAAACAATTTGGTATATTGATTTGTCTTTTTTTTTTTTAAGGTCAAAAAACTCACAGAACTGTGCTTGTGTGATACAGAATTAGAGACACTGCACTTAGCAATGTCTATAATTAATTTCGTATGTTGCCCATGGATAATGTTGTCTTTCAATTAGAAGCCTTTGTTTTTTGTGTTTTTTTTTTATTACCCATTTCTGACATTATTCTGCAAATTAGTATGAATATTTTGTTCATTTCTGTAAATACAGCTAGTTAATTAAGCAAATGTAGAATATCAGTTACTAGGACATGGAGCTTGGCATTTGGTAGGAAGTTCCCTAGCATCAGCATTTTGCTGATACATAATTGCCTGATATGCAATCATTTAATTGAAGACTGTACCAACAAGTATTTTCTAATTTTAGTAGTTAATTTAGCAATCTTAACATAATTTTATTTTGCTTGTAAGTATAATAATGAAATTAATCTGTATTGCATAGGTAGCAGAAGGGAGAAACATTCATGGTTATATAACGCTAACTAAATAATCAGCTATGACACTATTGGAAGAAACATTCTATAAAAAAAAAATAGAGAAAAATCTGGATTACTCATCCATATTTCATTCTATAAATCAGTAAAACCATTTCTCTTTTTAAAATAATATTTTAAGGGTATTTTTTCAGCATAAATGGCAGTATAAATTAATTTTTACATAATCTGAATTCATACCATATGTGAAGTGAAGATACAAGCTGAAGGAGTCCATCTGTCCCAATTATGTCTAATCCATCACTAAATCTTGCTGTGAACACATCAATCAGTGTGAGGCATACAAATATTCATTACATCAAACTGAACAATGTTAGCAATTTGCAAGAATGTGAAATCTGAGTATGCATTTTCACAAGGTGGCAACATTTTAAAATCATTAGTCAAAGTCCATGTACAGTGAAGGAATCAAGGGACAGCAATGAGACTTTTTAAAAATGACCAGAGAAAGTTATTCAGTGTGAGATCAAAGAAGAGACAGGAGGAATAGTGTGGGATCTAAGACAGAGTAAATATGTTATGTAAGAATCCAGAAAAAAAGAATGAAAGCTGAAAGAAAAAATGGCAGATAAAAGTCACCGGAAGATGCAGACCAATACTATCAGAGCATCAGTAAGACTTTTCCTGACAGAGAGACAGACACAAGAAAATATTAGATCTGTGGCAGACTCTGTGGTGGTCAATTGACTAGGCAGGAACTGTTTTTTTCTCCCTATCTTTTTTCCTTCCTCTGTAAAATATGTAGGTTACAGTTAAGAACTGCATCAAATAATGTGTATGATCATGCAAGCTCTTTTCCAGAGTTCCAGAGTAGTCAGTAAAAAAGGCTGCAAGAAGTTACTGCCACACAAGAATTTTGTGGAGGTAGGGAAAGAAATAAGATTGTTAACAAAAGGAAAGCTTTGGGGAAACCTTCAGTTCGGGGTCTTTTAAGGTATGCATGAAAAGTACAATGACTGAAGTTATAAAGTGGTGCAGAAAGTCTCTACTGAAGCTGAGTGGCTACCACCATCACTACTCATGGCTGAAAGGGTTGAGTTTATCTGAGATTACAGCAGGTTTGTTTAAGAAAAACTAAGCTTGCAGGCAAAGAACATAAAAAGGACTCATCCAGTTAAGGGTGAAGTTCAGAATGAAGGAAAAGAGGAAGATCAATGACTGGTGATGTAGGAGTCTTTTGGAGGAACAGAAGGGAATTAAAGGAATAGAAGTAGGAAGTGACAAGAACTGCTACTGAAATTGAGGGTAAGTGATCTGCAAACTCTGAAAACTGTTTTTTTTTAAGGAAAGAGAGAACAGTAAGACAATGTTTTTGGAAACTAATAATGGGAAAGGAATCTTTTGAATGGAGACCTCTAACTTGACAACAACCACCTAAAAGAGCTATCAGAACTGTTATAAATACTATGTCTTGTTACAATATTAAACAATAACAAAACAAAACAAAACCCCTATTAATAAATTAAAAGACAATGCAATAATAGGAAAATAAATTAGATTAATGATTGGTAATAAAAAGATTACTATGGGAACAATAATAAAGTTTACTGACATTGTTGAAGTCATGCTTATTTTATAAAATTTGATGAAAATTCATTATTTGAAGTGTTTGTATAATAATACAAAAATAACAGAAGCACGAGGTTTAATGAAATAATATGCATAATGAAATAAGATATTGAAATGAATACTATCAGAAAACAAATGAACAATGTAGATGCTGAGACATCTCAAGAAAAGAGAGAATAAGTAAAGAGAAGAAATTAATAGCATGGAAATTTGTAAATTGGTTAAGATCACAGTCATCTTGGGCACTAGAAGAAGGTTTAATAGCTCAATGGATTGTTGCAGAAAAGACCTTTGAGTGGGGTTGGGAGTGGACAGCAATTTGTTCATATTTTTAGAGATAAATGCTGACAGAAAATTTGTTTTCATAGCGATGTTTGTTATTCCTTAATAGACCTGAAGAAAAAAAAATGACACAACAAAAAACTTTGTAGAGATCTAGTGATTGCAAGGTGATGCTAGTTTTAACCTGGTTTGGTGAATAAAGACATCTTCATAAATGAAATTATAAACTCCTTTATACCATGTGGTCATATGCTACTTTTACAATTACATTAAGTTTATTAATTTTCACTTACTAGAAGAGAAAAACAGTAAAAAGGAAATTAATTTTTAATTAATTTAAAAACATCAATTTTGATAAATCAGAATATTTACAAATAGTTATTCACTAGTATTGCATTTTACAGTGAATTATTAAGAATTAATTCAAAAGTGCACTTCTTGTTCTTTGAAAAGTAAAATATTGGTAGATACCAGGATAGTTACTCTGTGTAAAGCATCTGGAAATGAGAATTTTATCTTTTCCATTTCAGATAGCTTTATAGTCAATATAAAATAAGTAAGTTTTGGGGTTGGATTGGGCGGAGGTGTTGGTAAATAGTTAAAATATGTTTCCCTGTATTGGCCAGGAGAAGGAAAGTAATTTTTCCAAATTCTGCTTTCTCCCTCCTCACTGGAATCCCTTACAAATGTTTAATTAGATGCTTGAGTTTTCTGTCCTTTTCTTGAAGGCTGAATATGAGTAATTTTCACTAATTTTGCTTATTTTAAAATATTAAAACAACCCAACTAATAAACACTACTATTTAGGATTTACTAGAATAAAGAAAAAGTTTGCCCTTTTTTTTGGAGGGGGGAGAAAAAAAGAAAAATACAGTTGTACTTACTAGTAGTTTCATAAAAACCTTGAAGGATTGCAGGTAGAACAGTTATAATGCATTACGGATTTTTAAATAAAATATATTAGTTTATTTATTTCAGAGAAAAAATTTGTTATGGAAGACAAACAGATCTTCACTGTAGCAGATATTATTCAAAATATTTCCTTTTATAGGGAAACCTCTGATATGATTCCTTTATTAAAGCTTAAAACTGAGCAGACTTGAACAGCTAGCACAAAGCCTCTCTTAGCTTAATCTTCCATAATTTCCAAGGCAGGGAGTTTAAAAGGAATGACCACCTAGTGCTGGACAGAACAGTAGTGTTAGTGGTGTTCTCTGTTAGTATCACTATAGACAGATCAACCCCACTGGCTGCCAGGTACCCACCAAGCTGCTCTCTCACTCTGCCTCCTCAGCAGGACAAGGGGAGTAAAACAAGATGGAAAGTTCATGGGTTGAAATAAAGACAGGGAGATCATCCAACAATTACCATCATGGGTAACACAGATTGTACTTGAAGGACATAATTTTAATTTATTGCCACTTAATATTATAGTAAGATAGTGAGAAATAAAATCAAACCTAAAACCACCTGCCCCCTACTCCTTCTTTCCCAGTTCCTTATTTTTCTACTTTCTTCCCCATGAGTGGGGAATGGCTATTCTTGTCCTTTCAAAACACTCTGCATCTTCCTCATGCTGCTCACCTGCTCCAATGGGGAGTTTCCTTCACAGGATAGTCATTCAAGAACTGCTCCATCATGCATGCTTTCCATGGGGTGCAGTCCTTAGGTACAGATTGCTTCAGCATAGGTCCTCTAGGAGTGACAGGTCCTGCCAGAAAACCTGCTCCTGCATGGGCTGCAGTTTCGGCCAGGAACCAGGTCCTGAATGGGCCCTCCAAGAGTTGCGGCTTCCTTCAGAGCATACCAACTGGCTTTTGCATGGGATCCTTCATGAGCTGAAGGGTGGGTATCTGTGTCACCATGATGTTCTCTGTGGATTGCAGGGGAATCTCTGTTCTGGCTCCTGGAGTCCCTCTTTTTCCTCCTTCACTGACCTTGGTGTCAACATGGTTGTTTCTCTCACATTTTTCTTAATCATCTCTCCTACAGCTGCTGTTCAGTTTTCTGCCTTTTCTTAAATATGTTATCACAGTTTAGAAAGGATGAGCTTACCTTTGGCCAATGGCAAGACTCTTTTAGAACTGACTTGAAGTGGCTCTCTCTGAGATGGGGGCAACTCCTGATCTCCTCACAGAAGCCACTCCTGCAGCTTCCTGCTAATACTGACTGAATACAAAGTTATAGACATTTTATATAAATGCTGAGAATAGAAATCTACTGCAAGACAATATAATTCCTGTCTTCACCTGAAGGAATTAATCACAGCACAGGTGGAGAAGCATGTGCGTTCTCTAGTTTTAGAGGGAGACTAATGCTCTCTCTATTCAAACAAGCCTTCTTCTTAATAATTTATAAAGATATTTAAATGAAAATAGAAACAATTAAAAAATCTCATGTCCAAGAAATCTAATTCTGTAAGGAAAGAATGGAGAAATTAAAAATCTAAACCATCTGATCTGTGGGTGAGGAATACAATTATGTGCTCCAAGGCAGCCAGCAGAGGAAATAATACTCATTCTTTAAATAGGGAAATTCTTATCCTTTGCCATCAGCCGCTTTTGTCTACTTGCAACAGAACAACTGACAAGTTATCCTAAGAGGGCACATAGAATATCCCACTCTCAGAGAGAAAAACACAGAAACAAAGAAATAGAACTTGAAATTAATGACACTGCCCTGCATGACATCCTTATCTCTAAATTGAAAAGAAAGACATGGATTTGACAGATGGATCACTCAGGGAATAAGGAATTGTCTGCACGGTCACATTCAAAGAGTAGTGGTCACTGGCTCAATGTCTAAATAGTGACATGTGCAGATCCTCAGAAGTCAGTACCAGGATCAATGCCGTTTAACATCTTAGTTGATGACATGGACAGTGGGATGGACTGTGCATCCTCAGCAAGTTTGCTGATGACACCAAGCTGTGTGGAGTGGTCTACACACAAGAAGGAAAGGATGCCATCCAGAGGGACCAGGACCGCTTGAGAAGTAGGACCATACCAACCTCATGAACCACAAGAAAGCCAAGTGCAAGGTCCTTCATGTGGGTCAGGGAAGTCCCAAGGACAAATAGAGGCTGGTAGCAGAATGAATTGAGAGCAGCCCTGAGGAGAACAACTTGGGATGAGAAGCTCAACATAAGCAGGCAATGTACACTTGGAGTCCAGAAAGCCAACCACATCCTGGGCTCCATCAAAAGAACCATGACCAACAGGTGATTCTATCCCTCTGCTCTGGTGAGACCCCACCTGGAGTACTGCATCCAGCTTTGGAGTCCTCAGCACAAGAAGGACATGGACCTGTTGGAATGAGTCCAGTGGAGGGCTACAAAGATGATCAGAAGACTGGACTACCTCTCCTATGAAGACAGGATGAGAGAGTTGGGGTTGTTCAGCCTGGAAAACAGAAGGCTCTGGGAAGACATTTAGCAGCCTTCCAGCACCTAAATGGGGGCCTACAGGAAAGGTGGGGAGTGAAGCGATGTGGACCCACTGGAACTACTATCCTCCAGCTGAAGCATAGTTTGATAGTTTTAACTCAATGCAGCATTAAGGACATGATGAGCTTATTTTGTTAGCTTATAGACTAGAACATGGTTCCTAGATGATCTTTGTGATAAATTTATGTTGCCTAAGGAACATGTTATCTAGAGGACTTTTCGTGATTATAGGTGCTGGAGAAGAAAGAACAAACCAAGCTTTCACCACAGATGCTGGATCTTGAGCTAGACAACCATGAAATCTCACCACCTGTGGAGAGATTTCTGGGGACCAGCACATAGGCAGAATACATATGTATTAGCTAGATTTTAATATGCATAACTTGTAATGTACAAAAAGCCCATCCGCACAATGAACGAATGAACAGGTTGGTGGAGTGATCCCACGTGTTCCCAGCACTGAATAAACATAATTCTCTGTAACTTGCAAGTTAGGAGTTTGTTCCTCACAATCCCTGGATCAGAAGGGCCTCTTTGTCAGAGAATGAAGGGAGAGGATGAAGAGTAATGGTTTTAAATTGAGACAGTATGTTTAGATTATGAAGAAATTCTTTATTGTGAGGGTAGTGAGGCACGGGAACAGGTTACCCAGAGCAGTTGTGCATGTCCCATCTTTGGAAATGTTCAAGGCCAGGTTGGATGGGGTTTTGAGTAATCTGGTCTAGTGGAAGGTGTCCCTGGCCATGGCAAGGGGGTTGGATGAGGTTGTCCAAGGTTGTGTCCATTCAGGTCTTGAATGCTTCAAGGGCAAACATACCATAATCTCCCTAAGTAATTGTTCCAGTCTTCAACTGCTTTCAGGGTCATTTTTTTTACTTATATTTAATCAGAATTTCTGACTATTTTATGCCTCTTGCCCTGTTGTCACGTCTGACTCCATCTTCTTTATGCTGTCCTGTCATCTCTGCACATACAGCACTTCATCTTTAAAATTTATATCATTTGTATTGTAAATTAGCTGTGACTATACAGTAACATGGAATTGATGTCGGTTATCACTGACATCTGTGGTATTTTATGTCATAGATCTCTGCTTTGGCTACATTTGCTGTGACCAAAATGTGCATCACTCAACAGCCGTGCTATATCCATCTCACCCATTAGGCCTCTGATAGTCTCTGATAGTGGGTACTTGTCCGCTGCATTTTGTTAACTTGCTGTTAACTTGTCACATAATATTTAGGAAATTCAGTTTTTACATGGTTATTGTCACTGACAGTTCAGGTTTTTCTATCTCTTCACTGGTTCTTGTCACATTAACGTCAAGCCATCAATTGCATGAATGTAGTCCATTTCTGCCCTTCTTCACTGACTCATCACAACCTGTATTTCATGATCCTTTTACGTTTAAAGTGCACACAGGGTATGCTGCTCTTTTTACTATGCTATCCATGCTCAGAGAATAAAAGAACTTTAGGCATAAACTGGTTTACTTTGTAGTGTTCTTCTGTCAGTGCTGTCTCATGCCTCCCTAGATAGCTGTACATCATCTCCATATGTTCAACTGCTGTCTGTAGTTTTTCCTACTGGTTTCATATCAGTTTGAAACAAGTACTTTTTTCTTTTTCTTCTCCCAAATTAGGATACTCTTCAGCAGTGTTTTATGTAAAATATTAAAGAGAGTTCAGATTTAAAGATACGTCATCTACACATTAAATTAACGCTCCACCTAGTAAGCGATTCTTCTATTAAACCAGTCTCCTCTCCTCTGCTTTGTACACAAATATTGTTTTATACTATTGTGGACTTCACTGCTAGTACACATAAGTACTGTTTTTTTCACTGTTGTAGCTCCCTAATTTGCTAAACAGAGGCAGCAGAATTAGTTTCTTTGTATAATATCAGGGGCATCTTACTCAGCACTTGCTACTGTTGATCACCTGTTGATACAGCAGTTGATATAGCTTAAATTGGTAAATTTGAAATTAAGTAATAAAGCAAAACATATTTCTGAACTACTTGAGCCATATGTGTCATTTCTGACTCTAATCAGAAATAAAACTTGGGCAGGCTTCTGGTATCTATTTATTGACAACCAAAATATTTGCAATCTTTTAGTCACGCAGTAAATTTTCAATTTGCCAGAAATTACCAGTTAATCAGCTATTTCAGCAATGTACAATGTTCCTGAACACTTCATTCCATCATCTATAAATTGTATGCAAATACCAAAAAATAAAATAAAATCCCATCTGTCCTGCTTTCGGCTGGGATAGAGTTAATTTTCTTACTAGCAGCTGGTATAGTGCTGTGTTTTGGAATTAGGATGGGAATAATGTTGCTAACACACTAATATTTTAGTTGTTGCTAAGCAGTGAAGGTTTTTTCAGCTTCTCCCACTGTCCTGCCAACCAGAACGCAGGGAACACTCAAGTAACTAGGAGGACACACAACCAGGACAGTTGACCCCTATGACCAAAGCGATATTCTGTACTGTATGACATAGTGCTCAGCAATAGAAGGCTGGGGGAAGGAGGAAAATGTAGACTTCAGGGTTCCAGTGTTTTGTCTTCCAAAGTAAGCATTATGCATGGTAATACATAATTAGGTTGAAAAGGCTAGATCAGTGGGCTGATGCCGATGGCACGAGGTTCAGCAAGGCCAAGTTGTGGGTCGTGCACTTGGGTCACAGCAACCCCATGCAGTGCTAAAGGCTTGAGGAAGAGTGGCCAGAAAGCTGCCTGGCAGAAAAGGACTGGGGGGCTTTGGTAGACTGCCTGATAAATATGAGCCTGCAGTATGCCAGGTGGTCAAGAAGGCTGACAGCATCCTGGACTGTATCAGGAACAGCGTGGTGAGTAGGACTCGGGAGGTGATTGTTCCCTTGTATTTGGCATTGATGAGATCCCCACCTCAAGTACTGTGTTCAGTTTTGGACCACTCACTACAGAAAGGGCGTTGAGATTCTGGAGCAAATCCAGAGAAAGGCAACAAAGCTGGAGAACAAGTATTAGGAGGAGACGATGAGGGAGATGAGATTGTTTAGCTTGGAGTAAAGGGGAGACCTGTCTACTAACTACCTAAAAGGAGGCTGTAGAGAGGTGGGATTGGTCTCTTCTCCCAAGTAACAAACCGCAGGACAAAAGGAAAAGGCCTCAAGTTGTGCCAGGGGAGATTTAGATTAGATATTAGGGGCAAAAAATTACATTGAAAGGGTCATTAAGCATTGAAATAGGCTGCTCAGAGAAATGGTAAAATTGTCATCACTCAAGGTATTTAAAAGACAGTTAGACATAGTGCTTAGCGAAATGGTTTAGTGATGTTTTTGACAATGTTACCTTGACGGTGGGACAATGATCTGAAAGGTCCTTTCCAACATAGACAGTTCTATGATTATATGATGCATCCCTATATTTGTGGAGGTGGCTGAACACCTACACTGGAAGTAGTGAATGAATTCCTTATTTTGTTTTGCTTGCATGCATGGCTTTTGTTTTACTTATTAAAACGTGTTTATCTCAACACATGAGTTTTGTCACATTTATTGTTCTGATCCTCTCCCCCATCCCACTGCAGGAGAGTGAGCTAGAGCTTGTGTGGTACTTAAGTTGCCAGGTGGGTTTAAATCATGATGCCGTTATTTTCCAGAATTGTAGTATAGGCAAGAGCCTTGCAAAGGAAGATATAGAACAAATGGGAAGTATCTAGGGAGATCAGATGAGTCTATGTGTAGAAATCATGAAGATATACAGGCACACAGGAGGCATTCATAAATATGAACTTCTCATGTACTAAACAAAGAGTCCCTTAACATTTACTATTAAGAAAAGAAACACTGCATGGAGAGATGAAGCAGAACAATAAGATCTGTCAAGCCATATTTTTTGTCAGCAAGCATGTTAGACAATGACACCTGGATATAAGTACTGTCAGTTCACATGAGCCCAGTGGTGCACTGCTTGAGGAGCTGTTCAATTGCTGCGGGCAGAGCTGCGTTTGTAGACTCTACCCATGCATCTGTCAGACATAAGAATCATAGAATGGTTAGAGTTGAAAGGGACCTTAAAGATCATTGAGTTCTAACCCCCCTGCCATAGACAAAGACACCTCCCACTAGGCCAGGTTGCTCAAAGCCCCATCCAGCCTGGCCTTCAAAACTTCCAGGTACGGGGCTTCCACAACTTCTCTGGGCAACATGTTCCAGTGCCTCACCACCCTCACAGTAAAGAATTTCTTTCTGGTATTTAATCTAAATCTCCCCTCTTCCAATTTAAAACTCTTACGCCTTGTCCTATCGCTACACTCCCTGAACAAAGTCCCTCTCCTGCTCTCCTGTAGGCTACGTTCAGGTACTGGAAGGTGGCAATAAGGTCTCCCCAGATCCTTCTGTTCTCCAGGCTGAACAGCCCCAGCTCTCTCAGCCTGTCTTCATAGGAGAGGTGCTCCAGCCTTCCTATGGTTTTAAACTGAAAACAAAAACACTTTAAACAATGCAAACAAAACAGCTCTCAGTAGAAAAGGAATCAAACAAATGACCAGTCTCATGAGACAGATCTGAAAAATTATTTTCATTCTTTAACTGTACAACCCAGCTGCTGTAACACCACAGTGATCTCAAAGCTCTTTCAGCTATTCTTTCACTGACCATTTAACTCCTGAAATCAGCTGACACCTCTTCTCTTTATTGTATTTATGTCTATAGAATACATGCAGAGGAAAATATCCCAGAATTCTAAGCTGTCAGTGTAACCAGTGGACACCTAGTCAATATAGTTAGTAGGGTTTGGAGAGCTATTCAGCTCACTGCTAGTTCATATATTGACAGGTATCTTTAAACTTTGTTATTTGGAGTTGTGTTTCAACCGTGCTGTCATCATATCATAGCTTCTCTTTCCCTGTCATTGACCAATAAAGTCATAGGCAGCAAGGGCATTGTTTAAAGGCAAACAAAGCCATTACACCTTTCCCTTCGTTTTGCTGCATTCCTTCAGAAATATATACCTAAACAACTTCATCTTTCCTCTGCTGCTTAGGGTTACTGAAGTCTGTCCCTTCAAATTTATTTTTGCTCTGTTTTTTTCCACAGGCTTGGAATGCCAAACAACCATGAAGCATTTTAAAATTTCTCTCAGTTTTGAGTTCAATTTAGAGGCTTTTCTGGTTGAGAGAAGAAAAAATAAGCATGAAATCATACTCTGTGCATTCAGTTAAGAATTTCTCTGTGGATTTACAGAAGAACTAGTGACAAATCTACTGTGTAGGTATAATTTACAATACACAGTAACACTTCTCTAGGAACTCCTG
This sequence comes from Pedionomus torquatus, assembly GCA_013398155.1. Classification (NCBI taxonomy): domain Eukaryota; kingdom Metazoa; phylum Chordata; class Aves; order Charadriiformes; family Pedionomidae; genus Pedionomus; species Pedionomus torquatus. Next base: position 109,408 of record VZRU01019360.1, read on the forward strand.
GAAGAAAAAGTTCTTAAGAGAGACTTGACTATATAAGACATAAAACTCAGTATCATATTTTGGTAACCTGCTGGTGCCTGATTAGTTTTTGGGCCTTATGTTCCTTGTACTTGCGTACCTCTAACCAACCTTTTGTCAGTTACATATCACTGATTTTTTTCAAAGGAATTTAACACTATAATTTGCTACATTACAGAATCACAGAATGATATGGGATTGGAAGGAACCTTTGGACATCATCTAGTCCAAGCCCCCTGCCAGAGCAGGTCCACCTAGAGCAGATTGCACAAGAATGTGTCCAGGATGATTTTGAATGTCTCCAGAGAGAGAGTCTCCATCACTTCTCAGAGCAGCCTCTTCTAGTGTACTTCTATCCTCAAAGTAAAGTAGCTTTTTCACATATTCAGATGAACTACTTATGTTCTAGTTTGTGCCCATTTCCTCTGGTCTGTCGCTGGGTACCAATGAAAAAAGCCTGGCCCCATCCTCTTGACACTCACTCACCCTTTAGGTATTTATAAGTATTGATCAGATACCCCCTCAGCCTTCTCCAGGCTGAAAAACCCCAAATCACTCAGCCTTTCCTCATAAGAGAGATGTTCCAGGCCTCTAATCATCTTTGTGGTCCTCTGCTGTACCCTCTCCAGCAGTTCCCCATCCTTCTTGAACTGGGGAGCCCAGAACTGGACACTACTTCAGATGGAGCCTCATGAGGGCAGAGTAGGGGGGAAGGACAATGTCCCTTGACCTGCTGGTCATACTGATGTATCTCAAAATGCCATTGGCCTTCTTGGCCACAACAGCACATTGCTACTTCATGGTCATCCTACTATCCACCAGGATTCCCAGGTCTTTTTCCTTAATTTATATTATTACATTCTTAAACTATTTTTTGCTAAAATGCCCTATGTAATTCAGAAAGACCTTTTTCTTACTCTGATGTTATTTTATTCCCTTACATCTCATTTTTTTTTTAGATATTTACTCCTTATTCATTTCAAGTTCTCTCAATTTATGTCTCCACAGATAACTTCCTCTGATGCCCAAGTAGTCTATTACTATATTTATTAGGAATCTTCTGCTAGCTGTCAAAATGTGTTAGATAAGTGAGTTGTTTTAGGTAAATGAGTTGGATTATATACATGGATAGTGAGTTAAAAACTAGCTGAAAGGCTAGATACAAAGTCCAGTTGGAGCCCAGTGACCAGTGGTATACTCCAGAGGTCAATAATGGGTCCTTCATTAATTATAATGGGTCTAGAGTGCATACTCAGCAAGCTCACAAATGATACAAAATTGAGTGTAGTTGATACACCAGATGGTTATGCTGCCATTCAGATAGACCTCTATAAGATGGAGAATTGGATAGACAGGAACCTTATAAAGGAAAACGTCAAGTACTACACCAGTTCAATCTGGGACCTGACTGGTTGGAAAGTACCTTTGGAGAGATGTACCTAGGAGTCCTGATAGACAGTAAACTGACTATGATGCAGCAACATGCCTTCACTGCCAAGAAGAATAACATCCCAGACAGTTTTAAGAAGACTGCTTTCAGCAGAAAGATTATCTTTGCTCTCACCTCTGTCCTGGGCCCAGTTCTATGTTGCACAGTACAAAAGATACATGGACACACTGGAGAACAAGTCTAGCACAGGGCCATGAAAATGGTTAAGGGCCTGGGAGAGATGAAATTGCTGAGCCTGGAGAAGACTCAGAGGCTCTTCTTCATGTGTATTAGTACTTGATGGCAGAGAATAAAGCAGATGGAGCCAGACTTTTCAGTGATGCCCAGTGAAAGGACAAGAGACAATGGGTGCAAATTAAAACACATAAATTTCCACCTGAATACAAGAAAATATTTTTTTTTAGTGGAAGTGTGGTTGTACACTGGAATACATTGTCCAGTGAAATTGTGGAGTCTCCACCTGGAGAGATATTAAAAAACTAACTGTACTTGGTTGTGGTAACATGCTTTATTTCTGTTTGAGTAGTGTATTTGGACAAGAGGTCCCTTCCAATCTCAGCCATCCTGTCATTCTATGAAATGCAATCTCAATTTCACCGAGACAAAAATAAGTGTATTAAATTATATAAGATAGTTTATTTCTGTGTGAAACAAACAAAATCATTCTCTTCCTTCCTAAAGTTTGTCAGACTTTTTATTATCTCCTTTATTTTGGATGCGTGCCATACTGGTTTTCACAAAATTTCATTACCCTGCCAGTACAAAAAAAAATATAACTTTCTCTCTATGACTGTGTTCTTAAAACAAGGAAATAGATATTACCATTTCATCTGGGAGATCTACACTTTATCCAAAATGTCTTCATTTTTATCATTTATGGATAACACAATCTTGTTTTCTATCTCCCCCATTTGACTTGTGTTTCCAATCTCATAATTACATATTAACCTGTAAATACTAAAGCTCAGAAAAGGAATGCAGGAAAGAAAAACTTTATTTTTAAAATTACATTGAAATTAATTATGAAATGGGTTAGTAGTCTATGGTATCAGACTTTCTAATTATATACTACTTCATAAAAGTGGGGGGTTTTATAAAAATAAAGTGGAAATCAGCTATTCATTGTTCCATGTGTATAAATCATATGTCCATGCATATTGTTGCTATCAAAATTTTGACTTCTGGGAAAGCTATTAATTCTACACTTCTGTGGCTGTAAGTCTGAGTGTGTCATACTGCTGTTCTGACTTATTTGTGACACTTTGGTTTTGGTCAGTGAACTGGTACAAAGGCTCAAGCCAGTTCACTTAGACAAGGAACCACTTAGAAAACAGACATAGATGCAATCACAGAGGTTAATACAGGATCAAAACTCCTTTATTGTAGCTTCTCACAGTAACATACAGATTCCTGCAGGTTTTCTTATTATCCGCTTAGACTAAACTACAGAAGTATCCCCCTTCTCCCTTCGTGAGGCTTAATAACCTACTGTGTATGTGAATAGGTACATGGAGCTTGCTTTTCATGAGGTTTGTTAGCACAGTCACAGGAAGATACTCAGTTTCTGTAAGAAAAGCAATAAGGAAAAAAAAAGGAAAATAGCAGACAATTCCAGCAACACCACATACAGGCAACTTCAGGCTGTTATCATTAATTTTGATTTTTGCATGCAGAGTTGTCCTGTAATATCACTACATGACATGTGAACATCATTCTTTGATCATAATTAATGAACAGTACCCAAGAAAACTATTAAAATGTGAGAAAAGAGAATCATCCTCACTCAGATGGAGTGGAGAAAGGCTAATCAGTAAGTCTACTTTTTGCTCTCTATTGGCAGAAGCTCAGAGAGACCTTTTAGAAAGTCTGCTGTGGAAAGAGCCAAATTTTAACAAATCATACTAAGGTACGTAAGAAGATATTTCAGGAAATTGGATTAGTTTCTTGTGAAGAGGGATTTAAACTATCATCACCAGTGGGGTGGAATCTCAGTCTATCCCACTACTACCAGTCTGATGACAGTGCTAGCAATAGGTGTACAAAGCTAGAGAAGTGTCATAGGTCATCAGAAGAGCATGTGGAATACACACAGAAGAATTCCAACCACTCCAGCCAGTAAGTCAACTTCATCGGGGGTCCACTTCAAATGCCTCAATGATAACGCAAGTAGCATAGGGAGTAAACAAGAGGAGTTAGAGACATGCACGCCTCCATGGCTATGAATTTATTGGCATCAAGGATACATGGTGGAAAGGCTCTTATGACTGGGGTGTTGGAGTAGAAACATACAGACGCTTCAGAAAAAACAATCAAGGGACACAAGGAGAAGGTGTTGCCCTCTATGCCAATGGCAAGTTGGAGTGCGTGGAGCTCCACCTGGGAATGAAGGAGGAGCCAACTTAGGGCTAATAGGTCAGGATTAAAGGGCATTGACAGGTGATTTTGTAGTGGAGGTCTCCTACAAGCCACCCAAGCAGGAAGACTGAGTGGATAAAGCCCTCTAAAGATATATAAGAGCCGGTTCATGTTCACAAGCCTTGGTCCTCATGGGGAAATTTAACCACTCCAGTATCTATTGGAGAAACAACAGAGCAGGACGTAACCAATCCAGAACATTTCTAGAATGTTTCAATGATAACTTCCTACTCCAAGTGACAGAGGAGTCAACAAGAAAAGGTGCTATGTTGCACCTTGTTCTCACCAACAAGGAGGAGCTAGTGGGGAATGTGAAGTTCAAGGACATCCTTGGCTGCAGTGACCATGAAACAGTGGAGTTCAAGATCCTTAGGGTATTGAGGAGAGTGCACATCAACCTTGCTGCCCTGGACTTCAGGAGAGCAGGCTTTGGTTTCTTTAGGGATCTGCTTCTAAGAGAACCATGGGATAAAGCCCTGGAAGGAAGGGAATCCCAGGACGGCTGGCTAATACTCAAGGATAACCTCCTCCAAGCTCAGGAGTGACATATCCCAACCAAGAGGAAGTCAAGCAAAAATGTGAGGAGGCCTGAATGTATGAACAAGGAGTTCTTGAACAGGCTCAAACATAAAAAGGAAGAATACAGAGGGTGAAAGGAAGGACAAGTAGCCTAGGAGAAATACAGAGAAATAGTCTGAGCAGCCAAGGAGCAAGTTAGGGGGGAAAAGAAAAAAAAAAAAAAAAAAGAAACAAAGAAACAGTCTACTGAAAGTACTGAATGAGCTGATATCATTTAACTTTGAAGAGGAAAGAAATTACACAATAACAGCTTTTAACTATATACAAAGTTTAGGACAAAATTAAAAGAGTATTTCAATTCTATGCTCATTTTATATAGGAAAATATGGAATTGGATTACATGCAGAAAGGAAGTTTTAGAGATAGAAATGGGAAAGATTTTACAAGAAGGATAATAAAGCACCAGAGCTGACTACCTATACAGACATTGGAAAGACAAAAATCTGTTGCAAAAGTTACCATATAGTTTACTCTACCTTAGTGCACAGAGAAGGATAACTTCAGGAAGTATTTTCCAGTCCTACAAATTCTGAATATTGAAACTAAGAGTTTTAAATACATGATATTACTTGAAGTTGTTTTTACATAGAGGCAATGATTGTACACCAGTTGAGATTACTTGCATCCTAGACAAATTGATTCCCTCTATTCAACATAAAGAAACAGTAACATTACATAGATGCAGATAAACACACTGAAGACATTTGGATGTTACTATATGGATGTTTTCTGCTATTGCACAAATGAGATATTATATACCATAATTTTGTCTAAACACTGTTATAAATTTAAGCAGCTAAATTCACATTACATGACTTCTTAGACATACTAAATGCTTTGCTAAAAGCCTGTGTAAATGCCCAGCTATGTCTTTAAGTTCATAAATATGGATCATTATACTATGCATTGCTATTTTTTTGAGAAACTAACTTGCCTATGCTAAAGCAAATAAACTGTTGCATTCCTCCTCAGAGCCATAAAATGCATGGCCCATCTATATTTTATCATTTTCTAATTCAACAACAGATGAACTGAAGTGCTGAATATCAGCTGTATATCAGCAAAGTTACCTTGAGAAACTAGAGAGAATCTCTAGATCCTTCTGATGCTTTTCATTTGTTTTTGTTGTGTTACCCATGATCTCTGAGTCCTGAGCAGGGTCCCCTAAGTTCTGGGTGCTTTCTTCAGTCCAACAGTTGAAGTGCTTGGGTTGGGTGAAGTTTTTATTGCAGTGGCCAATAAATGCTTAGGTGCTTATAGTGTGACCTGGAAAACCATTTGTTGAGCTGCAATGCTAGAGAACATCTACTGTTCAGCTAGATAACAAAATCTTTAGCTTAACAAAGCACTTAGCATTAAAAGCATTACTCTAGAGGACTTTTGTGCTATGTCCTCGCCAATACAGATATTAAACAAGAAGGTCTTTGTGTTCACATCTACAGTTTTAAGTATCATATCTCTTTTTTCTTTGTTAAGGTTTCAAAACATCCAAGAGGGAGTAGAGGGCAAAGGGGAGAGCAAATAATTAAGCACCACCCAGGGCATAACATTTTCTCAAAGGAATTTTAATATCAAGCTAAAAAAAAATTGAACAATTTGACTACATAGGTTACTTTATTTACCATGGCATAAATTCTCACATGAAAAAGCCTTTCACATCTTGATACCTAAAGTTCTTTAGTGTCTGCTCCTGACTAGAGAAATCTCAGATTTGAGATGAATAAAATTTCATGTGCGATCATAAAGATTTCCTTATTTCTTAACGTGCTGACTTTCTATGCAATCTTCAATAACCCAGTGATGGAAGAAAGATCAAAACAATGCAAGAAAATCGTGGTATCTTAGTAGTAGTATTGTGCCAGGAATATCATATTTATTGGCTGGGTAGAAAAGGCCAATAGAATGAAATTGAGAATTATTTCTCTTTGAGACCAATTTCATCCTCTGACACTTAAATCTAGTAGCTGACTTTGGGACTTATATTTGTCAATGATCTAGGTATCATAGAGAAACAGGCAATTCTTATCAAATTGCTCAAATAGTCTGGGTGTAAATAACATTTAAAAGACTAGCTGAGCTCAGTTCAGTTACCCAGATGTAAGATATTTTCAGGGGCTGTATGGGGCTAATCAATATGCCACATGCCCTGTGGGAAGCTCTATGGGAGATCTTCTGAATAAGCAGGCAGAGAGCTTAGGGGGAGGCATATCTAAAAGAGCACTAGAAAATTAGCTTAAGCAGCAGCTGAAACTCAGCTCAAAGATTAATCAGAAAGCTACAGTGCAGAAATACAAGGAAAAAACAGGCTACATGAGGAATTTTTTATTGTTACTCTGGATGAGAATTGCTACTTCAGCAGTTAAATTAACAAAGCTTGTAGAAGTTAAAGCACATTCAGCATTGGGTGACTGTTTGTCCCTTACTATATCTATACAAAGAATTCATATATATATGAATTCTATATCTTTCTTTCTTTCTATACTATATCTTTCAAAGCATTCAGAAAGAAGAGCAGAGAAGAAGTAGATCAAAGTACTCAGTGCTGGGCGTGTTCCATGTACATCAGGTGAGGTTCGGAGCTTTTACTCCTGACTAGTTTTACTTTGACGATGTCATTTACTGAACATACCCATCAAGTGTAATATAAAGCTGTCTGAGGGTTCAGAGCTTTGTTTTCCAATAAGAAACTAAAGCATGCCTGTTCACTCATAATATGTAGTTTCTGATTTAGCTTCCCCTCACAGAAGTCTACCTTGTGTGGAGCAAATCTGTTCAGTAAATTTAATCAACAAACATAAGTGAGGACAATCGGAAGATTCACTTCAAAACCACGGTTGTTTTGAAAGAAAACATGAATAAGGAAGAAGGCAATGCTGAGAATAAAATTGCTTCATTAGACTGTATTGATTACACAATCACATAAATTAAAATTATAGTGAAAGGGAAGTACGTTAATTCCCAAATAAGAGCACTTCTTTAAGAGTTCAGCACATTTGACCTAAATATTTGCTATACTCTTCTACTTATTTTCTCCTATTATTTTCTATAAGTCTGTGACATCTAAATTTATAAGAAAATGCTAGAAACTTAGATTCAAAATAGATTCAATCCATAAACTTTATTTCTTCAGTGAGTGTTTAGATGTGCAGATCTCCTGGGAAAAAGTGCACATAAACAAAATAACACATACACATTTTAACCTGATTCGTTATTATTCTATGTAAAATAGCCAATACTTCAGTGAAGATTAACTATTGATATTGCATCTACACACTTAGACAAATATATTATACTCCCATGCAGAGTTAGTAGGTAACATGTTTTCAAGTCAAAATAACTCACAACTGTAATTTCTTTGCCAGACTTTTAAGCCGAATGTATACTGTAATTAAAGGTAGTATGAAAGTGCTTTGATTGAATTTATTAAGGTATACTGTATGCACATTCGAAGAGGCAGATTACTAAGATCATATAATCTTTGAAATAAAATATAGTGAACTGGAACACCTTAGTAATGATACTGCTATGACAGACAGGAAAATTTTCTGGTTTTAACATTTAGAAGAAATAACACAGGAAAATAATATTTTTTGTACATATACACTCACAAAGTGGGAAAATATTTTATTATTCATCTCTGAATTCCCTAACTTCAGTCAGGAGCAAAAACATTGGCTAAACAGTTATATCATTGCTGATGGCAAACAATATAATCTCTACTTCCTTGCAGACACTGTTCCTGAAATCATGTGATAATGATTGTGGGTTAAACTCTCTATTCTGATAGGAATAATTTTGAACAGTTTAAAAGGCATCTAGCAGAAAGAACCTGTTGATCAAAATGATAATTGTCACAATTAAAGCTGTCCATCTCAGAAAAAGATATTGTGCAAGAGGTTTTCTATTAGACCATTAATATTCCAAATGTTCCCGTCCTACCTGCCAGGAAAGATACCATATAATAAGCTGGATTGCATCTACTACCATCTCAAGTGTGCTGTTTTCAACCTGATCTTCTCTTGAATCTACATGGTATCTATGAGACATCCATACATTTCTGGAAGAATGGCCTAAGGCCATGAAGGAGATCTAACTGATAACATTTTACAGTACTTTGTGACATTAGAATCATTTTGCAATCTCCTACACCCTTGTGTTTTCAACATTTTACCTTCCACCAAATATATTTCTGTGCAGGGTGGGTTAATTATTCTCTAAATAGTAAATTCTGCGCCGTAAGTCATTGAAAAAGTGACAGTGAATAGCTAATGTTTTCTATGTCCTGATTGACACGGTGCTCTATGTGCCAAGTTTGTCAATGAATTCCAGAGAGTCAGTAACAGAAATGATTGAATAAACATGATTTTGTTGTTATTTAAGTTTTGTTATATGCTCCTTCCCTTTACAAAGTGAAAAATTGTGTTAAATATTTAATATTTGAAATTATTTTATAGCATTAAAAGTGTTATTCAGTGCAATATTGTGTGATAAATTTTTATAGAAGTAAAACCAACACCCAGGTATCCGATATTTCACGTGAATATTCTGAGAACTAGACCAATGAAAGATTTCCTACTGGAGTTCTACAGCATAAAACAGTAGATAAATTTACAGCAAAGATGGTCAGGAACTGGAAAGACAATTAGAGATAGTCCCTGAGAATCTACATCTGTGGTAAAAATAGAAAGATTTTTCTGTAAAAGAGAAGGTGCTATTCCCCAGGCTCCCCCTTCCTCCTTTGCATTCAATGGGACACCAAGAGAAAGGTCTTCAGTATTCAGTGAATTCAGCATTCTGGGTATTGGAGGAATTTAAATATTTTAGATATGAGAAGAATTTAGGTAATATAGTTACCTATGAGCTCAGAACAACTAAACATTTTCAAGATAAAGACCAGGTACACTGTGGGGGACTGTTCTTTCAAAACTCTTCTTCTCCAAAGGAGACGCTGATGAAATTTCTCTACCCCAAGTTTTCCTCCAACACTTTCAGCAAACTACATTCTCAGATATGTCCTCATGATTTTATATTAAATTTATACTGTATAACCAGCTCTTAGCTTCATGTTGTAGCAAGAGCAATCCAGTAAGAAGCTATACACCATTCACATTATTTTAGACAGTGTGCATGAAACCAAAAGAAACATTACACACATACACACACACACACACACAAGAGTTATGGCTTAGGATCATAGAGACACACTAAAGGAATGTATATATACTATGTTGTGTGAACCAGGACAACAACTTTGAGAAAGGGATAACACTGAACATCATGAAGGTGCAGATCTACTATTGAGGATTTACTTCTTCACCCTCTTTTTTTCTTTTTTACAAAGTATAGAAGTCTCTGCACTACACATCTTTTTACCTCCAGAATATTTCAAAATTTTTTACCTCCAGAATATTTCTTTTACTAAATTAATTGCCTAGTAGAAATGCTTGTTTTGACTTGCATTCATAGTTAATCTGGAAAGAGTTGATGAAAGGGACTCAGACTTTACCTCTCAATATTTCAAAAGTTAATCATCATAAATCCTGAAGTATATAATAAATGCTAAAAACTGGAATTAGAAAAGAATACTCTATTTCAAAATATTACAAATGAATATTCATTGAGCTTCTTTGCAACTTGTTTTTCTTAGAAATAACATTTTGGTGCAAGATTACTTGATCACACCCAATTTCTTGAGCTCTGCAAATAGTAGCTATCAAAGCTCATGAGGAATAATAAATTTTCTTTTAAGAAAGAGTCTACAATATTGGACTAGAGTTTAGGATTGTTCTTTCTGAAAGTAGGGCCATAGTACACCAATTTCTTATTATGAAAAAAACTTCCTGCTGTAAGACAAAACACTCCAATGTAGCTAGCATTCAATTAAAAATACAATATCCAGGGAGGAATGTATTTCTTTAGCTTATACTAAAGGAACACTTTCTACTACTGAAGTGCAGCATTTTAACTTTTTCCTGCTCATATTATTCTTTTACAATTTGTTCATTTGTTTATTCATCTCAGTCAAAGGATAGTGTTTTGAAAAGGCCAGTCACATCTGTCAAGTCAAGAAATGGTTACAGGACTGCTGCTACATCCAAATGTTTTGCTAGTCAGACCATGGACGTCACTTTGAAAAACTAGGTCTGCTGGGGGCTAATGAGGTCCATCTGTCAGAGAATGGGAAGAGCATCTTTGGTCACAGGTTTGGCAAGCTTCTGAAGAGGGCTATAAACTAAGTTGCTGGGGAAGGGAAACTTCACTCCATCCCACTCTTACCAGTTTAATACCAGTGCCACCAACAGAAGTCCAGAGCCTGGAGTAAGATCACAAAAAAGGAATTCCAGCCAGTAAGTCATCTTAATCAGAGGCCCAACTTAAATGTCAGAAGTAGCATGGGGAAGCCATATAGCAGCCTTTCAGTATTAAAGGGGGTCTACAAGAAAGCTGGAGAGGGACTTTTATAAGGGCATAAAGTGATGGGATGGGGGGCAGTGGTTTTAAATGGAGAGTAGGTTTGGACTAGATATTACAAAGAAATTCTTCATTATGAATGGGGTGAGAAACTGGAATGAGTTTTCCAGAGAATTTGTGGATGTCCCATTCCTGGAAGTGATCAAGGCAGGTTGGACGGGGCTTGGCCCAGCCTGGTCTAGTGGAAGGTGTTTCTACCCATGGCAGGGGCCTTTGGAACTAAATGATCTTTAAGGTGCTTTCCAGCACTAACCATTCTATGATTCTACATTTCTATGATAATAAAAAGGGTGTGAGTTATGACACACCAGTACCCTTTAAGAAAAAAAAAACAAAAAACTTGTAGTATTTATGCTTATGTCTGTTCACAAAAACATTCTGAAGCTCATCCTCATTTGTAAATCATGTCAACTATGCTATCTTCCTAATATATGGCCTGTATTGGTTACTTGTTTGCATATTCTATCAAATAGGTGGGGAAAGCTAATACTGTTGCTTATGTCAGAATATAAACAAAAAGTCCTTTTCTAGGTCCTCACATCTTTTTCCTAACACTAATCTGACTTACTATGCTTCTTGTTGAATACAGACAAGTGTTCAGCAAAGAAATAAAGCTGTTGAACTTTGAAAGCTGTTTAATACATTATTAGGCTTCTGATTTTGGAAGAAAATTAATTTTAAGTATCTAGGTTTCAACAAACTGTGCATCTAGTCATCCTGGACATATATGCCTTTACTCACCCAACTTGTGCTGAAGAAATCCCATGTGAAAAAAACCCACAGACCTTATCCTTGGTTTGAGCTCTCAAATTGCACATTCTGATGATTGAATGCTAGCTTCATGATTTATAGTCATTGCTTATAGATGCAAAAATAATTCAACAACATGAATATAACAAAATTAGACACAATTTTAGATGCCTAAAAGTCATAGTTCTACTGTAGCTTTTTAGTTCCTGAGGGCTTTCTAGCCAATGGACTCATATTTCTTAAATGAGAGGTGGTTCTGTGTTTATTCCTTCTAGTTGACTAAAAGCCATCTAGAATCAAATCTACACTACTGATTTTAGATCTCTAAAGCCAGTCTGTGGGTTTTTTCTCACCAAATTTATAGTTTCCATAAGCAAGCAGACAGTCAGATTTGCTCAGAATTTCCTCTCAAATGCAATATTTATTTTAATGGAATTATTTGTGATTTAATTTCCCGTAGATAATTTTATTGACTTTTATTTGTCATGTGAACAGATACAAAATACAAGAACCTTTACAAATGTTTTGCGAAATACCAAGCTGCAGGAAAAAATAAAATAAAATAAAAAGGAAAAAAATATCTGTCGGACTTCATTTCTACCTTCAAATATCGTAACGGAAGGACCTTTAGTGACAGATAATAGTGAACACTAACCAGAAAGGAAATAACAATCTCCACTTCTCATCCTGAGAGCAAATAAAAACCATAAGGGGAGTACAACAGTCTAAATATTGGATTTATCTTCCTGCAAGGAATAAAACTGAAAGCAGACATTGCTGAATACAAGTAACAGTCATTTTTTATTAGTCTGCCCATTATCTTAAAGACAAACAGTGAAAAGAGCAGTATTTAAACCTAGATCCTGCCATTCAGCAAATTACATCAACAACTCTAACCAATTAAAAGGAAGTGCTTTAAGAACAATTCAATATAGCCTCAGGTGAACAAAATGTTACTATTCTAGATTACCATTTTTAAAAAATAGTGTAACTTCAACATGGTATTTCTAGTTTTGATTACAGAGGTATTAGAGCACATTCTATTTCTAAAACTCTGAAGAGAACTTATTTTCTATTATATGTTCGAGAATATATGTCTTGAAGCTTTTTTTTGTATATAACTATATTTCGTTATAATTTGATGTCAGTGTTTGATTTGGCCTTGTCAGCCAGATCATGAGACTCAGGTCAGAAAAACAGAAACATCTTATTTTCTGGTATTTGCCATTCATTCATCTTATAACCTTCGACAAGGATTTCTGACAGAAAAGCTCGAGTAAGTTGCTACATGTTATGACCCTGTTCATAGTTAGCCTATGGATGATATATTCAACACCTACAAATAGTTAATATAAGAGGGTATAAGGTTTTTGACAAGAATAGTCTACGGTACAGCTCAGTAATTTGGAGGTTTGTTCTTAAAGTAACTTTGCATTTCGGAGAATATATTTATTTTCATTGTAATACAAAATATTTTTTATGTCTTAAATCTTCTAGAGTTAGTGTACTGATGGTATGAGTCACTGTCTTCATCAAAGTATGAAAATAAATACACATACAAACATTTAGCCAAAGAATACTTACTACTTCCTGTTCTGATCTGTGTTCCGTCATATGTTGATCTGACACGGATGTGTTTCACAGTAACCTTAAAGGAAACAAAACTATTTTGTAATATGTTTCTTACCATAGAATCATAGAATGGTTAGAGTTGGAAGGCACCTCAAAAATCAACAAGTTCCAACCACCCTCCCTGAAGGGGGCATGTATGGGAAGGGACACCTCCCACTAGACCAAGTTGTGCAAAGCCCCATCCAGCCTGGCCTTGAACACTTCCAAGGACAGATTATCGACAACTTCTCTGAGAAACCTGTTCCAGTGCCTCACCACCCTCACAGTAAAGAATTTCTTCCTAATATCCAATCTAAGTGTCCCCTTTTACAATTTAAAACCATTATCCCTTATCCTATCACTGCACTTCCTGACAAAGAGTCCCTCCTCTGCTCTCCTGTAGGCTCCCTTCAGATACTAGAAGGACCATCTTTGCTCCTAACTGGTCTCAAAAATACATCTGCAGCAGGAAAGTCACTGTAAGACATTTCATATGATGTCAATAGAGAGCAAGAGAAAGATTGTCAAGACAATCCTGCTCACCTGATATATGCATCAAATTGTAGAGCTGCTAATTCTTCTCCATTTGCTATGTAGGAAAATATAACAGATTAATTCTATCAAGTCTTTGCTTTAAATGCAAAAAATAAAGATGTGGATTTATTTCAGCCTTTTATAACCTCATATTTAGCAATACTCTGACAATTTCTAATATATTTACAAAATTAGCATGTTTTGGACACCTATTTTGGATCTGAATAGGAAAAAATATAGTTAGTGGAATAGTCCACCTATTATTATTACTCTATAAAATGTAATCTTAATTTTAAGGTGAAAACAGAAAACAGAAAACCTGCACTTGTCATTGCCCATAAAGTAATGCAACCAATTGTGTGTTATGAAGTTCTAAGGAAGAAAATCCATGTAGCGAAACCATCAGCATATAAATGACTGTTTGGATTATATAAAGCACAAATGGGAAACAATTTTGTTTAGTTCTTGAGTTTTGAGTGAGCTTTCTTAACATAAAAAGTAAGCACATTTTAAGAAAGACAATGGAAAGATAATGTCAAGTATTCTGATCTGTTTGAAGTAATGATTTGCTTGCTAATGAGAAATAAAAGTGCCTTCCACTGTACCATGCACATACACAGACACATGAATTATTTAGAGAGTAAACAGACAAATTGATCACTTTGTTTTTAAGTAGTATCAGAGTCGGGCTTTTCTTTCTGTGAGAAAAGCTTATACAACTAAGCATATATTCAACTTAGTATGTTAGTGGAAATCATGGCTGTTTTTGCAGGTAAAAACTAAGAATATGACATATTATGCAAATCTAGTTCATAATGCTGAAAAATTTAATTTGTCCATCAGTGTACCCCAAGTTCTTCTCTGGCTCTGCTTCCTCTTTGTCAAGGAAGTATAAGCAAAATAGTGCCTACTTCTAGTTTGCAATGAATTAAATTTGAGTTATTAATTCACTTTGCAACTTCAACTAAATTTTAATACACCAATTCTGTTCAATAACCAATACTGCAAAATCATGAGAATGACAGAGTGGTAGGCAAGAAACGCTTTTGGGGAGGTAATTTCTTCAGCTGCCTGAATCAGATTGACTATTGAAACAGAATCATAGTCCACTGGATCACAGTCCAAGAGAAGATGAGGGTGCTCAGACCAAGTATGAGAGTACCTAAGTACTTCATGGTAAAGAAAGGGGTCTGTTGACTATACCCTCGAGGAAAATTTATTTGGACTATGGTTTATTTATGTTTTATGTTTTTATTTCTTTAGAAAGAAGAAAGAGGAAGTCATATTAATCTATCAAAAGTAATCAAGCATAGAGAAGTTAAAGTAATGAATGAAGAAAACATACTAAAAGACTGATATTCTCAAAGTGAAGAACATAATTCAAAGGACTGACAAATATAGATAACTCTTCAATGTTTTTATCATTATAATATTAAGAAAAAAAAATCAATGTAAGTCCATAAAAATGTAGTTTAGATAAATAAAAGATCATTATAATCTTTGCATAGTACAACCATATTTTTATTTATATAGCGGTAGTAGGAAATTATTCTGTGAAAAATTAGATATTTATGATTCCAACATAATGTTGTAATGTAGAAAAGTACGGGCCTGGTATAACAACAGAGTGAGGATCCAGGAAGCAGCCTAAAGGAGAATGGTGGGGGTATGTTAATGCACGTACAGAAGGAAAAGGCATGAGACTGGCACATGGTTGGCACTGGAGACCCCACAGCTATAAACAATTCATCCATGGTCAGTTACAGAAATACAAACCTGGATCTGGACAAAACTCTTAGGAGTAACAAAAGGAACCACATATAATAAATTCCTATGTAATGTGGACATGCAGACTCATGAAGAAAGAGAAAGGCGTAAAACATTTTAACAACCCCTGAGTGATGAGGAAGAAACCGTTAACACAACCATTATATTCCTCTTGGCAAAAGACTCCAATTATTGATGACTTCACAGCACCCCAGTACAACCAAGCTAGCCACTAGTTTTATGACCCTGTAAGACAGTGGAATGGAGAGCATAACACTGGAAAGAGCATTAGAAAATTATGTGCGTATATGACTTTATTATATACTTATACTAACAATTCTATCATACTATATTATATGATATGATACTATATGATCTATTATATTATATATAATTAATATATAGTATTATATAGTATATGATTTTATATAATATATAGTGATTATGTATACATATGTATATTATGTATATATATTATGTATATATAGTGATATGTAATGATAGAACAAGGGGTAATGGTTTTAAGCTGAAAGAGGTTAGACTTAAACTCAGTGTCACTAAGAAATTCTTCATTCTGGGGCTGGTAAGACACTATGACAGAGAAGTTGTGGATGACCCATCCCTGGAAGTGATCACAGCCAGGTTGGATGGGGCTTTGAGTAACCCGGTCTAGTAGAACATATCCCTGCCCATGGAAAGGGTATTGGAAGTAGATGATTTTTAAGGTCCCTCCCAAAACAAACCATTCTATAATTCTTTGATCTTACATTCATGGTAGAACAGAGCTGGAAAAAAATTCCTTCTGTTAGGACAGGGCTACAATCCTGGGAAAACAGATGTATCTAAAAAGTTAAAGAACATTGACATTGTGAATGAGGGAAATAGGGCACTTTATATTTGAGGTCCCATGTGGTATCACTTTTACTGCTTTTCAGTAGAGAGAGCTTCTCTAATCTGCCACATCCTTCCTTAAATATCCCTGCTACAAGAAAAAGACAATCATATCTTAATAGGGGTTTAAGATTCATAGTAGCGAAGTCAGATTAATATTTTACTAACATCTTTGAATAGCAATTTTCTAGATATGTGTTTGATTATCATGAAGGAATAACTTTTTGAATTTTGCCATTTTAATTACATTGGCTGGTGTATTTTTTTTTTCTGACAGTTTTTCTGGAGCTAGCATCGTAATAAGTGGAAACTGATGAAAATACTGAGATGTTCTCAAAAATATAAGATATACTTATGTTTATCTGTGTTCAGCAGGAGATTAATCTGGAAATATTGTAGTTTATATTATTCCATGGCTAAGCATTAAATAGATGTGCTACATGTATTTCTGAGTATGTGTTACATGGGGAGATTTTTAAAGCGTATTCTATAATTATTATATACATACTGTGAAGATAAAAATTCATCAAAGAATTATTGCTATTGCAGTGATATGGACTGTGAATCACATAATAAGTACAGTAATGCCCCCCTTCACAAAGTACTCTGAAGACAAAGGTTCTGATTTTTAGAGATATTTCTCTATCAAAAAAAAACCCAGAAGGATATTCAGTGCCAGAGTAAGATACAGTGCTTCTCTTCATGAGGAAAAGACCATGTAAAGATAGTAATCTGGTTGTTCTATGGACAATATAATAATCTTGTATAATTTTCTGCATTTGTATTTGGGGTATTTTATTTCTTGTCCATCTTATACAGTGTACCATCTGAAATGACTTTTGAAGAACATATGTGAAACAAGTGAAGCAGACTAAGTGGTCACCATCTTCAAAAGGAGCATTTCAAACATAGGAGGAAAATGAAGAAAACCCCTGAAAATGGAGGAACATCTGGAATAGATTAAGTAAACAAAGAGCAATAAAGAAACAGGAAGGAGAGAGAGAAACAAAAACAGATGGCAAATGACTACAGTCAAAACTATCAATCACCATTGAATCTAAATCTAGATTGAATGTAGTTATTAATCAGTGACACGGGAACTTCACTTTTATGTGCTTATACATTAAAACTATTCAAAAAAAAGCATGTTCCAAGCCTCCTTTAATTAATTTTCCTCTGTCTTCCTTCCTAGGTATTTATTTCAGCATAATGGCTATTTGGTGTACAAGACATGAAGGTATTGTAGCACACCGTGGTCGGATTTTTGACCTGTATAAACAAAATAAAAGGGAATCTATAGTCCTTTAACCCTCCCCTGTAGCTCTTGCAGCCTTTCTTTGCTTGATCAACCATTGTGACCTTAGAGAAAAATGTTAACTGTTTGTACCATTAATGCGATCAGAGGCAAAAAGGGTGAAATTTAAAAGTTAAACTAAAACTTCAGATATGATAATTTGATCTTTTTTTTTTTTGCGTCTATATTAGAAAAACTTATTTCCCCTGTAATAAAACTTTTTATTACATAAAAGCATTTATTTATTTACATATATATTTATTAATATTTTAGATACTTACTCATCCAGTGGAAATCAGATTTGAAATCACAATATTTTGTTCTACAGAGTCCTCCGTTCTGCCACACCTAGAGCTTTCCCCAACCTACTCTTTCAGCTGAGGCCCTCACTCTTGTTCCTTGCTTGGGTTGTTCTGTGCTATACATATGCCCTCCCTGTTCTTGCACCTTATTGGGTCTGAACTGCCTCATCACCATCCCCATATCTGGTGATGGCAGAACTCTTAGCTGATCCTGATTACCAACATGAGCCCTGCTCTGCTCTAGTTGCTTGAGGATTGCAGGTCATCCCATGAGGGCACTGCCCTCTCCACCTTGCTGTCACTCTCAGCTCACTTTTCCTTGCCATCAGTGAGGGGTTATATTAAGTAAGAGGCTAAAATGGCTGAAAACAGTATGCATAAGTGTAGGATAAGAGCCTTCAGCATTCTTTAAACTTTGTATTACTTACCATTAAGGTAAGACTTCAAAGATATTGCTTAAATAATTAGAGGTTTATTAGAAAGTATGTACTTCACATTGTAGTGCTTATAATATACCATTAAAATCTTTGCAGATGTGTTTTTATTATGATGTTTTTCACTGGGCTACAGACAAGTAACAAAGTCCCCGTCTTCTCATGGAAAATGAGGGAAAAAAAAGAATCCTAAAATGAGATCTATCTGAAAAACAACTAATCAAAAGCTGTCATTAAAATTGCCTCAGAAATTGTGCTGAAAAGACAATGCTTGTGACATAATTTGGTGCGACAACAACCTTTTGTACCCTGAAAAAGGTTATGACATACAATCTGAAATGGAGAACATAATTAATCATGTTTAAATTTATACATTTAAGACAGTATTCAGCTCCAGGTTATGATATCTGAATTTGGTGTCTACATATATGAGCAGGGGTCAGAATCTTTCATTGTAGCTAATGGAGATCTAGGACTAAATGAGGTTACCCACAAATCAGTGTAAATCGTTATTGAGGTGCCCTAGAATACTGGACATCTATATAGAACTGAAAAAGATGAAACAAAACATATGGGAATTCTGAGTCTTTCTGGTGTAGCAACTGGAAGCCAAGTGAGATATTCTGAAGATCCTAAATGGTACCAATGAGCTGATTGCTGGATCCCTATGAACTAAAATGGTAACTTAGATATTCAGTTCACATGTCAAAGTATCATTATAGACTTGATGATCTTCAAGGTCCTTTCCAACTCTAACCATTCTATGATTCTATGATTCTATCCAAATGAACATGAAAGAATCTGGTGTGTCTAATCTCACCTCTGGAGAGTTAGGCATCTGATCTCAAGTAGTTGTCTAGGCTACTTGCATTCACTTTATTTCCAACAGATAAGTGTCTAGATATAATTAAGGTGCTTTAGGATATCCTACCATCCATTTCTTCCTTTGGAAATGTGTGATTCCCATAAACCTTGCTTCATATTTGTCAGTTCAATGAAGATGTCTGAGAAACTGCAGGACGTCACAAATGCCACTAGATCTTTATGTCTGGACATATGATTTGAGCCCCCTAAATCCAAATACTGGATACAGGGACCTCCAAAAAGCAATTTTTCATACCTCCCTGGAGCATATACCTTAAACCAGAGTTAATTAGTTTCAGAAATTGCTGTCTGTCTTTGATACCCCCAGCAGTTCATATGACTAACAGATTGTGAGATCTGAACTTAGATAAGATGAATCACAGTCATTATCTGAGTCATTATATGAAAAGTATTTTAAGTTTCAAGTACGATTTGGATGACTTGATTTAAAAAAAAGAAAAAAGGAGAGAATTGTAAACATGCTTAAAGTATCCATTTTTCTTTGGTGTTTTTTTTTTTTTTTTTTTTTCCGACTACAGTTCCTTTTATCTCTTTTCTCCCTCTCTGTTCTTCAGATTACACATAGAAGTGCAAGAACCTCTCTTGAAATTTAAAACTGTTTTTAAGAACAGAATTTTGTAAATTTTTCTCCTGTCTTAATTAGTAAGGTGAAGTGACTTCCCAATACTCTTTTCAGAAACAGGCTGAGGCAGAGTTTACATTCATGTCTAAAGCAGTGTCCCCATTTTATGAGAAATCCTATAGTTTTAATGGTCATTTATCCAGATACAGAGAAAAATAATCATTGCAAAGACCATAACATTATTTTACAGCATGAACTATTTATTTAAAACTTTTCTAGTAAAGCACTTTAAATTTGAAAATTCAAAAGAATTTTGACTCCAAAGATCCTTAAATGATGAAATGCTACATTGTGAATTTTTTGAAATAATTTCTTCAGCCAAGAAGAATATTTTATAGGAGAAATTTTTTTTTAGACTCTGCACTATTTGTGTATGAGTTGAAACTTTTCTTGGGTTCAATTTAACACATGGAAATGAATTCACATAAGATTCCAAAAGTCATCCTACATCTCAATATTCCTACTTCAAATTAGTGATTTTTGCAGTATTCTTCTCAGTAATAATAACACATATAAAATATCAGATATAAATAATTTTTTCAGTATCTACCCACCGGAATAAATCAAAAGATGAACAAAGCAATTTTTTTTTTTTTTTTTTGTTTCATACATTTTCAGGTAGGAAATATGCTTGATTGCTCCACATGTTTAAACTTAGAATATGGTGTTCCAGAAAAACAAAAACAAAAACAAAACTGAAATGAGCCGCTTCCATTTCTTAAAAATGCATTTTCATTTATTTTACACTTTTGACTTAGCAACAACCATAGAAATACTTAAAGGATGTGAAGAACAGGAGAGAACAATTATTGATCTGTAAATTGACATTTATGTTCCAGAACACTCTATTGCACAGTGGTTTATTGTCCTCTTATAGACTAGCATCCTGTAAAGTAGACTGCAGGGAAAAAGAGGTAGGAACTGTGGATAAGCAAAAATAGAAGAAAATGCTTATGCCAAAACAACATTTCCTTTTACATTTTGCATTCTGTATGCTGCAGTGCAAAACAGTTGAGTGAGATCCTAATCTCTTCATGTAAATTTCAGCAATCACTAGTCTCTTTTATAACATCTGTATGAATGCCCCTGTCCTCAACCTGGCTGCATGCCTACTAGCTTACATGAACTACCATTAGCATACAGTATTTTGCAAAGCTTATGAACCATGGGCAGAATGAACAGCGGTATCCCACTCACCTCCACCACTTAATAACCTATTGATAATAAAGTCTGTCATTTGCATTTTTGTCAATCTCTACTCAGTCAATAACATTGTACGGGCTTTTCCCCATTCCCCTGTTTATAACAAGAAATGTTATAGCCCCCTCTGTCCAGACCTGTGAAAGTTTCTAATTTTAAACTCCAGTTGTTAGCAACATATGGCTAAGATTTCAGTGTAAAAAGACTTTGAAGTACGAAAATTAAGAATGTGCCTAAGAAGTTCCAAAATTAAAAAAAAAAAAAAAATTGCACTTGAAAGAGTGAGAAGCAAGGAACAGTTCTGAGATTTTTTTGTTCAGTCATTTGTGAATCAAATAGTAGAGTAAGAGGAAATGGAGAAGGAAAAATCTAATACTGTGGTCTGATTAATAAACAGCAGTAGAAGAGAAAAACAAGTATAAATTGTATTCCACTCAGTAAAAACATAACTGAAAACCAAAACAGAACTGGTTTTCATATCCAGCCCTCATGTCAAGATGAAAGTATTTGAAAGACCTGAGTTTTCACTTAATGAAGTGGAAATGTAATGAAAGAAAAGATTATTAAAACAATCATGCTAAATCCTTTTAAAAATGCCCCCACCACACTTGATTCATAGAAAGACTTCAACTGTTTCTCATATCAACCCCTACTTGTGAAGATGTTCCTAAGTTGTTTGGGTTTGTTTTTCTGGAATTTCTTTTTTCTACTTTCCATTTTCTTTCCTCTTTCCTGTATCACTAATTCTGCTCTGCTTTTTTGTATATCTCTTCTCAGTCTGCATTCATCTACCTTTTCCTCTCAATCCTCATTCTACATACATTCCCCTAAACTTTTTTTCTTATTTTACTTATTTATTTATATATAACTGGTTTCCCATGAAAGAAAATGTTGCCAATGATGATGCAGTCCTGCTAGGGCTTTTCTATACTTTCTGCTTTTGTGAAGAATGGACTTGCATGCTGTTATTAGCAGTTAGATGCCTATATTCATTTTTCTTGAGGTTTTATTGCAATTTTACGAGTAACTGAAGCAGGGACTACAACAAGTTTGCCCAGGACCACAGACTAACTGTCAAAGAAAGAGTACAGAAATTCTTAACTATGATTCTTGTATGATTAATATTATTCATTACAATAAAAACTAATGCTGTATCTAGGAAATACTCATAATTTAAAAAGCTAGGCAATGTAACTCTACAGTTATGAAAAGTTCTGTTTGATTTATATAGCTATTTTATTCTTTGATAGAGTCTTTAATCTGTCGCTAAAATGGCATGTGATCAGAACAAAAACAATAACATTGATGGAAAATAAGAAACATGATAATGTGCCTATTATGTTATGGAATGTACCTAGCGTAATTGAACCTGGCAAGTTTTTATGATTGGGGTGGTTTTGTTCTTTATTTGTTCATTGCTTGTTTGGTTGGATTTAGTTATGAAATTTAAAAAAGGCAAAGGGAAAGTTATAGTAAATAATTATTTTATCCCAACTACATTTGCTCTTAAAGCTACTGTAAATCAAAGCAGCCAGAAAAAGTACATATATAGCTATGCTAGAAAGGAGTATCAGAAAACATGAAGAGCAAATGAAAAATGAAGAAATCAATATTACCAAAAACTCCAAGCTGTACATCATGTTGTCCTGTCTTCAGGGTAACAGGTTGTGAGAGAGACTTTTAGGGTAAGTATTCTGTATTGTGATTTATAACACTTGTCTATATTTTCCATACATTTAAAAATTGATAAATGAAAGCATTCTCCTTTTTCATAGGAAAATGAGGCACAAAACTATGTTATCTTCAGAATTTAGCTATTCCCAACATAAATGAAAGTAGAAATAGTGAATTAAAATGAAAATTCACTATTTCCTGTAGGTGAGGAGTCTAGACCTACTTCAAATAGAATAAAATAGAATAGGATAGAATATAAATTAATTCAGTTGGAAGGGACCTATAACAATCATCCTGTCCAGCTACCTGACAGGGATGATCAAAAGTTAAGGCATGTTATTAAGGGCATTTTCCAAATGACTCTTAAACACTACAGGGTCTGGGGCATCAACTGCTTCTCTAGGCAGCCTGTTCCAGGGTTTCACCAACTTTCTTGGTGAAGAAAAGCTTCCTCAGCACTAAATCTTACTAAGACTTCTGTAAGACCTTTGACACCACCCTGCACAATATCCTTCTCTCTAAATTGGGGAGGTAGGGATTTGATGGATGGATTATTCAGTGGATGAGGAACTGGTTGGATTCTCACATCCAGAGGGAAGTGGTCAGTGACTCAATATCCAGATGGATATGGGTGACAAGCAGTGTCCCTTGGGGGCCTATATTCAAACCATTACTTTTTAATATCCTCATCAATGACATGGTCTAATTGAGTGCACCTTCAGCAGATTTGCAGACACCACGAAGCTGAGTTGTGTGGTTGACACTCCCAAGGTATAGAATGTCATCCAGAGGGACCTGGACAAGCTTAAGAAGTTGGTATATGTGAACTTCATGATGTTCAACAAGGCCAAGAGCAAGGTTCTGCACTTGGGTCAGAGAAACCCCCAGTATCAATCCAGGCTAGGGCATGAAGGAATTGAGAGCACCCCTGAGGACAAGGACCTGGGGACACTGGTGGATGAAAAGCTGGACATGAGCTCTCACAGCCCAGAAACTCAAGTGTACCCTGGGCTGCATCAAGAGTGGCCAGCAGATTGAGGCAGGAGATGAGTCTCCTCTACTCCTCTCTGATGAAGAAAAAAGAAGTCTTTTTGTCTCAGTAGAAGAGGAGTCTACTCAGGAGTCTCTTCCTCTCAGTAGAAGAAAGACATGGACCTGTTGGAGTAATTCCAGAGGAGGGCCACAAAAATTTTAAGAAGGATGGAACACCTCTCCTATGAAGAAAGACCAAGAAAGTTGGGGATGTTCAGCCTGGAGAAGAGAAGGTTCTGGGGAGACCTTATTGATACCTTTCAGTACTTGATGGGGCCTTATACAAAAAAATAAAAATCCAACAACCATAAACAACACACCACACCACCCAACACTAAGCCATGTCCTTGAGCACCAAGTCAACTTCTCTCTTGAATACCTCCAGGGATGTGGTGCCTCAACCACCTCCCTGGGCAGCCCATTCCAATACCTGATAACCCTTTCAGTAAAGAACTATTTCCTAATNAATGCACCCTCCAGCACCTCAATGTCTTTCTTGTGGTAGGGGGCCCAAAACTGTTATAGTTTTGGTTATAGTATGTTTGATACATCCCAGGATGTGCTTTGCCTTCTTTGCTACCAGGGTATCCTACTGACTCATACTGAGTCTGTCTACCAGCACTCACAGATTCTCTGCTTTCCAGCCACTCCTCTCCCAGTTTGTACTTGTGTATACCATTACTCTGTCCTAGGGACTAGGGACAGAATATGCCATTTTGACTTATTAAGTTTCATCCCATTAATCATTGTCCAACATTCCAATCTATTTAGACCCCTCTGCAAGGCCTCTTGTCCGTCAAGGGAGTCAACAGCATCTCCTTGTCTAGTTTCATCAGTGAACTTGATAACCCAACTTGATAACCCACAACCAGATCATTGACTGATCATTGATCACCAGTCCTGAAGCTAGGTATTTATATCCTGGGCTCACCTGTTTCCTCCAAAGTCTCCCCCCACTGGGAGGATTGAGGAAAACACTACCTGTGCTCCTGAATTTTTTAGCATTGCTCCCAGGACTCAAGTCTTTTTTGATTGACTTCAGAATTTTTTTTTGCGGCATTATTAGTACCCATGCGAAAGAGAGGAATGGATAGTAGTCTGAAGGTTGTACTAGGTTCTTCAGTCTTGCAGTGAAGTCCCTAATTTGTGTAGGAGGCAGCAAGCATCTCTCAAAAGAGAGTCTGGTCAGAAAACAAGTGCTTTTGTTCCACACAGGAGGGAGTCACTAATGACGGTAACTCACCATTGTTTCTTCTCAGCACTGCTGTTATCCAATTTTTGTTGTGAGGGCCTGGTGTCTCTGATCTTTAAAAGACTGAGTATGTTTCTCCCGTATCACATTATGTGCTTCATGTATTGTACCCAGGGCCTCATACCTATTCTGTAAGGTTATCTTAGAGGGTATCTTAGAAGATAAGGAGAGCTTTCTTTTACTGCTCCATGCTGTAACCTTTTTTCTTCTCTCCTTATCCTTTGTGACTCTTGCCTTCCTCCTGGCACAAACCAGACCAAGGACCTGCCTCTGCAGTGGCTACACTGAGTTGGCTTCCAGGCATTATAGATGGCAGAGTATAGATCCACTGATCAATTTCCCTCTCAGACTCCCAAATACTCCCCAGTCTGCCCACCTCCTCCTGCAGCTTGACCACCAAGCAGAGTAGTTCATGAATCTGGTCACACCTCCCAACCTCCTCCTGCAGCTTGACCACCAAGCAGAGTAGTTCATGAATCTGGTCACACCTCCCACAAGCTTGCTTGCAATCACTTTTTACGTTCAGGAATATCCCTTTACACATCCCACATCTGGAAACCTGGGTGGTTGCATGCTTGTACAGGAGCTCTATCTGTGTGGCTGCTTTGCCTCTATCAGGTGCTAGAAGCTCAGGAGAAACAGAGGACACTTCTTTATGCTGGTCACTCACCATGCTGCCTGCCTCCTGGGAATATTTATTCTTATCTGTTGCAGTTTCTGAAGGCATTTATCCCAGACTTGTGCAGAGTAAGTTTATATCCCATTGACATCATAGAACCTTAATAAAAATAGTAGAACAGTGTCATTAACTATGTTTACTCCAGATCAACAAACACTTGTGAGTTTCTGACACTTCTGATACATGGAACTATTAAAAACCTCCACCTGAAGTGAAGAGACTCCAGCACTTGAGCATGCCATATGGTATAGAAGTACTATTGCAAAAAGTAACATATTGCCCATTAAGCTCACCAGACAATTATCCACTGCTTCCATATATATATCATTCTCACACTGTACCAGGCAGACAAAATAGAAA
>VZRU01019360.1:135664-182466 GCA_013398155.1 Pedionomus torquatus
CTGCTAAAAGAAGTATAAAGTTCTTACTTTATGATGTTACCCTCTGCTGGATTCAGCACTGTGCAGTAACAGGCTTTACAGACACAGGAGAAGTCTTGGTCATGCTGGTGGCAGCCTTCCCTTCACACCAGTGAAAACAGATACCTGTTTACAAGGACAGGATAGAAGGAATGAAACACAGGTAGAGAAAATACAGGTCATTTTCCTGTATGGCAAATATATCACTACTGTGCACTAAATACACATCAAGCCTTAGAAATGCTCCTATAGTCAAGATATAAAGTTCTGGAATTTTTTTTTTTTTTGCTTGGTTTTCTTTTGTTTCTTTGGGATTTTTGTTTTGTTTTCTTTTCTTTTCCTGGAGGTTCAAATCACACATTGAGCTCCAAAGATTTTTAGCAGGTAGGAATCTCCCCCTCACTGAGGACTAGTGTACAGGCATAGTTTATTTTGTTCCCACAGTGTATTTTCTCTTCATGTCTGCTGTGATGCCAAGCATCTTGCTGGCATTTTTGTGACTGCTGTCTCTGCTTAGTGTAAGAAGAAAATAACTCAGAAAGATTTTACTAAAACAACTGTTGGTAAAGTTATAGGGGACATGCATGCCAGTGTTCCCAGTGTAAGAGCTGACTCAGTCCACTGTAACCATGACAGTTAGTTCTTAGACCTATGTAAACTATGTTCCACCTTACAATTAGAAATCTAGAACAGTAATACAAAAAAGAAAAGTATTAAAAAAAAAAACAACACATAAACAAAAACAAATAAACTAAACCCCACCAACTAATAAACAACTTCTGTTATTATAATACAAATAAATACTCGATTTGCTGTGCAATCCAGAATGCATACCATTGTGCTAGAAGGCCTGACTCACATACACCGCTATTTTGTTAGTGAACATGAAATAGTTATTAAATGATATAAAATCAAAATTATAATATTAGAAGAGGTGGAAATGTCTCTGCAAGTCGCAGGACATTGAAAAGAAATAAAGGCATGTGAGGCAGTATCACAAGAAACCTCTGTTAGATGTATTTTAACATAAGAATGTGCCATTTCTGTCAACATTGCTTAAGTAATATTTGATTCTGTTCTCATTTGATTCAGTATGATGTTTTTTGTCAGACGAAAATGTAACTCCTTTTGATATATTCTGTGTTTCCTGAAATATGCATTAGCAGCGGTAAGTCATGGTGCAGAACTACCCCTGGGGAAACTGCCCTTAAAATATTTAGCATTACCTGCCAAGAATACCTCTGCTCTGCCTTAAGATTGCCAGTCATTCTGTACAATAATATCCAAAAGTGTTATTTATTTTTCATTTGTAGTCATTCTTTTCTAAAGAAAAACTGATTCAAAATTCCTTATTATTTATACACAGTGATAAATATCCATAAATTATTTTTCCTGGTAAATTATTTATTATTATATCTGTTTGTAACACAAGTACTATTCCTTATATAGAGGGTAAGTAATTCTCAATAAGCAACAGTGACTTGCAATTATTCCAGGCCCTGTTTCACTCTGATGAGCTGGTTTTGTCAAAAAATTTCTTGTAATTTTCAGATAGCTTAAAAAAAAATTGAAAAAATAGTTTAAGAAAACTTAGAGGTACAAAGTTCTAGTTGTCTTTTTCTAAATTATTATTTTATTTAGATGATCTATGCTTTACTTAGAGAAGCATGTTTCTTTTTGCTGTTTTATCAAAACACAACAATTCAGTTTTTGACTTACTTTCTTCTTTTTTAAGTTGCTGAAGGGAAAGACTAACAAAATTGTTCCAGACCATGTTACTTTAGTGGAAAGAAAATGTTCTAACAGGAAGAAAAACAGAGAAGAAAATTCAAATTTCACTATAAAAGTAGCACTGTGGAAATGAAAAGCTTTTTTTCTTTTTTTTTTTTTTTTTTTTTTTATTTTACTTTTCTACCTCCTGATCTATTTTTAATGAAGTCCATAATGAGGCCTTCTGCACCTATTTTAGTGTGTTCCCAGCAACTTTTTTTTCCCACGGTATTTATTGTGGTGTATATATTTTATATATGAACAATACTGTTATTTTGATCATTTATTTATGTTAAGCGGTGGCCATTATAGCAAAGTGTAGCATCTGTGGTTTCATTTCTGGTGCAGAGGCAAAGTGATTACGGAATTATGAGCCAACCACGCTCAGGGGTATTACAAAACATGAAATACAACAAAGTTCAGTAAGTTCTTCTAATTTTACAGGAATATGATTATCTCACAGGAGCTACATCTTGTAGTTACCAGATGTTTCACAATAACAGTAACTCTGGAGTTGCTCCATTGTTATAACAAGAAGATTTTACTGCGGAGAGAAAGGTTGGCATTTTCTCTGCTGGATGAAGATGAAATTGGCAATTTGGAACAGCAGTTTCAACTGAACTGCATGGTTTACATTGATTAATCTGTCACGTCAGAACATTAACCTACCAATCAGAGCTCTGTCCTAGAAGTTTTCTTATCTGTGCCATATGTCTGGAGCTTAATGAACATTTTCTTTAATTCCAGCTTCAACAAAGTTTATTTTACAAAAGAAAGAATCCTGACCTTTCTCTGAAACATCAGACATTCAGCAAGGTAAATTTTTATTCTTACAATGCCAAGAATCACCTTGTATCTAAAACTGCGATGACTCAGATGCTATGGATTCTGACACTGTACCTAAATAAAGCAGTAGCTCACTAGAGAAGAAATCCTGTTAAAATGGATAAAGTACTTGGAATTGTCTTCAAACTGAATGTTCAGGGACAACTTCAGAGACTATTATTCACTTTGGATGGCGTCTTTTCTTTTATATAAGTACATTGAGATGATGTTATCTAGGATGAGTCAAATCTGGCCATGGGAAAAGGCAAGATGTTTACAGAAATAAACACATTCACCCAGAACAATCTCTTAAACATACAGAGTTAAACATCCACAGGTAAACCAGATAACAGACAGAAAGATGCTGCTAGATGCATGTTATTCTTCAGCGGCAAGCCTATCACTTCCTCTTCACAAGAATTCTTCAGTTTTTCTCTATATGAACAGTAAAGTAAAATAAAAACTGGTTACATAGCCAGAATCTGAACAGTAACTAGGTAAGTATTTCTATGGCAGGTTTGTCATTAATTGCAACCTAGAGTAAGTAAATGCTTCAAAAAAGGGTTGAAATAGGTAGTCAATACATCAAATAAAAAAAAAAATAATTAAAAAAAAAAACCCACAAACCAAACAAAAAGCTCAAACAACCAAAAAACTCACACACAAACAAACAAAAAAATAGCATTGCTTTGCTTCAATGAAATGGCATATATACAAAAATTCTGATCCAGTCACAAGTAAAGAAATCCATCAGCTGAAATGGAGAAGCATTTGCTTGGTAAGTCACTGAGAGATTACTTACTGACTATCTTAAGAACGTCAGGAGAATGAGGAATTTAAAAAGATTATAAGTAAGAGAAAGCAGAGATGTAAATTATGAATATTAATAGGATTAGACTAGACTTTCAGCTAGCTTCCTAGACTGCCACAGAGATAATAAAATTTATGCTGGCTGAAGAGCAGGTCTAATGCTGTGCACTAATTATTTTGAAGAATTCTACTGTTTATGCTTAAATGAGTGAAATGTAAGCTGCTTGGTTCCTTTGAAATATAGTATATGATTTAGTTTATGTATACCTTAATAAGCAATAGTTAGTTCTTTAACTGCTGCCAAAAATTAAATATATTGAATTGGCTTTTAACCAATGAGTTCTAATGATGGCTTGTACTTTTTCTTTCACTAGTTAGTGGCACTAAAGCAGAATTTTATTTGTGAACTATGGAGTTATTTATCTTGATGGAAAATCTGTAATGCAAAATTAGGAACATTCTATCTTGTTAAAAAGTACACACACACACACACACGCACACAAAAACAAAACAAAAAAAACCAAAGAAAACCCAAAAACCACCCACCCAGAAAACAAAATCAGATATAAATACCCCCAAAATAGGTATTTTAAGATTTTTTTTTTAATTTTGTTTGATTATCTGTAGCTTTTGAGTTAAACTAGTATAATACATTTAACTCAGAAGAAGTTACTTGATGCACAATAAAGGAGAGCATAATTCCACAGCAAATCTTTCTTTGTTTTTGTTGTTAGTCTTGCACTTGACAGTTTTTATAATTTCAAGATTCAGATTTCTGTGTATAACTTCGTTAAAAGAATTTTCACCTGCATATTTATTTGAGCTCATGACTAATTAAGGCTAGTGACACACTGTAGCAAGTTTGTAGGAACATATCACAGTACATATTTCTAAGTACTATTTCCTATTATAATCAGTGGAGAGAAAGGTATTTTTGGAGAAGGAATCAGCATGAGTGGTGCTCTGAATTAGAATAGATTAATTTCCCTTTAGAGGTACGTATTTCTCTCCATTAATCTTGAAGGCAGCTTTATAGGGTCTAGCCTAACTCTAACATTTATGTCATAAATATCTAAGTTTGGCAAGATTATTTCCATCCAAAGTATCCCACTACTTTTATGTGCCAGAATGAAGAGTAGTTGCCACCACGTAGCCATTTCCCTTTCTCCACAAAGGAAACTGATTTGGAAAATCTACAGCTTCATTAATTCTTTATTCCCTAACACCATCATTCTGTATACTCAGAGTACACTCTTTTGAACTTGATACGTCCTTTCTGTATCAGGAAAAAATATTGCTGATTGACAATATACAGCAGACTCTCATCTGATTCTTCATACTTCAAAATACTGTCTATACAGAAGGAAGAACAGAGACATTTTTGTCTGTAGAATATGGCATCAGGCCAAGAGCTTTAATATCTTGTCATAATTGGGCCATTAGCAGTTTGTTTCATGCTTTTTATACAGAGGGTTTTGGCAACGAAGAAGCAAACTCTTTGGAAAACTTTTTTGAAGCCTTTTTGACTGAACTTCTGCATAGACATTCATAGTAAAGCTGACAGTTTGAGTAGCTGTTGTGTCTACCAAAGTTTGCCTGAATTTATATCTTTTTTCTGAGATAGGTACATTCTAACCTTGTTGCTAGCAGAGAGATTAACTTCACTCATAAGAGAGAATTAGAGATATATTTATTAAGGTGAAACACTGATTTAACAAAATTAGTAGTAAATGTAACAGTGTTTTAAGAGATCGGATGGCACACTCGATCATTTACTACTGTAGTAACCTGCAGCTACAGTTTTTAACAAAAGAAGTGAAAGAGTTCATAGATAAAAAAATCTCATATTAAGTAAATCTGTTTATTTCACTTGTAGCCAATGGAGACATGCAAATTCTAAGGGACTGTGATGTCGTTTGGAGGACAGTTATCTCTATGGCTCCTGTGGGGCTATAACACAGGTATTTAGCAACTAGAGAGTAGAAAGGTCAGAGGTTTTTCCATTTCAGATATCTTGTTCAGTAAAAAAGTAGTCAGCATCTTCTTTTTTTTTTTTTTTTTCCCTAGATGTCTAACTGAAGTTATTTTAGAGCTGTAGTGTTTACTCAAAGATCTTGTGTTGCTTCAAATTTACTGAAGAAATTTAAAAGAAAGAGGACAACCCACCTGGATTGCATTGCTGTTGTTTCCTGCTCTCTGAGGCATCACTTCTAATTCATACGTCCCTGACACTGTAGCATTGCTTTGTCATGATCCTACATGCTAGTTCTAAGAAGCTGGAGGAACAACACAGCCCTGTGAAAAGGCAAGCACCATTTCTCATTATGCTCATGTATATACTGAACCATAAGGTGTTACTGCAAATGTGTACTCATATAAATTGAGAAAATAGAAATGGGTATGTCTTTTCTTCATCTTTTCTGTCACAGAAAAGAAATACAGGGAGAAAGCAGACATTTACAGAATCCTTATTTTATTTACTGCAAATTTTTTTTGAAAAAGAGTACTCCCTAACTGCTCTGAGAAATTTCCTTAGTGAAGTGCAAATGATTTGAAAGCACTGTAGATACCTACCCTGCAACAAAAAACCCTGTTATTTGACACAGAAAGAACAAAAAAATAAACTTACCAACTGATAAATTATAGAAGAAATTTTGCTCTAGAAATTCTTAATTGATTCCTTATTTTAATATATTTAACAAAATATTTCTTCAACAACAGAAGCAAAATCATTAAAAGTAATCATTCTTATTGAAAATATTTGTGAAAAAAGTTATGGAAAATTTTACACTATTTGTCACTGTTACACTTAGTAGCCAACTCTCTTCTCTCTGGGAAAAGGAAAAAAAAAAAAAAAGAAAAAAGAAGATACTATGGACACAGGGTAGCAGGAACCAAAAATTGACAATTAAATAGCTACTGTACATGAATGACCTAAAGCTGTAAGGACACAAGGGAGCTATACACTTTGATTGATATAGTTCACATTTTCATTAAATACTCAAGCAAGTAATTCATCCCTAAGCACAAACTGAGAAGGACATGGAAAGACAAATGTAAAGTAAGGAGATACTAATCTTCCAGTAGGCCAAATATCCAAGGATTTTTAAGAAGGACAACTATTTATGTAACTTGAATAGGCAGAAGTTATTGAAAGGAAGAAATGAGATCTGAACAAAAATGAAGTCAGTACACCCCCAGCTTTTGAAAACAGTAGAAGAAAACTATCTGGCATTAGTCAGGCTGATATGTGAATTTTATGTACTCTCTCTGTAAATATTTTTGAAGGACATCTTCTGAGGTTGTCCTGTCATTTGATGTGCAGGACTTGTTAAATCATGAGAGGTAAAATTCACTTTAGAAATGTCTTCTTGGCCTTGTTATGGTGATAAAAATTCTTTACTTGCACTTCATCAAATGAGAAAACTGATGGCTTGGATCCATGTTGCCAAAATTAAACATGTATAACAAAGGCATCCCTACTCAAATTACTCTTGCCAGGCTCTCTTCATAGTTAATGATACTTTGGGGAACAATTTTTTCATTCTAAGATTGGCCAGATAAAATATTTCCTGAAAGTATCTTGCTCATCAGGACATATGGTAGCACACATGCATACTGCAAGTGTTTGAAACCAAATCACATTAATCTCATCTGGTCATGTAGATACTCTACTATAGACTTTCCACATTTTTTGAGACATCAGTAGCTCCTGCTTCTTAAAACACCCACCCTTGTCAGGACCAGTTCTTCCAGAGCCTTTTACAATTTCATCTCTATTGACTTGCTTCTCCTGGCACAGCTGCCCAGAGTCTGTCTTTGATCAGAAACCTCTTCCAGTTTGAAAAAAGTCTGTCAAGCTTGAGACTATACAATATTTTTCTATTATTTTTTTTAGCTAATAGACCTTTTCTTTTTCTTTTTATTATTTCCGGTCATTACTATTCCTATGTAGTTAAGTAACTCCAAGCCTTTGTTGCTAATTCACGTCTTTGAAATAGGCATTGTAAATTAAACTGCAAGATGTAAAACTTATTAAAAACATGAAAGGGTCTTTCTCAGGCAGAAGGGACTTCATGACATCACTTTGTTCACATCGTCTTCCTTTTAAATCTAAATTCTCTCAGGTAACAGATTAGGCTTGTTTCATGTATAAACTCTGAGATGGTATATCCTTGCATTCAAAGCCAAATACATTTGATATATTTATGGAATTCCTCATCATTCTAATCTCACTCTCCAGTACAATGTCTTTAATTTTGCAATGTGACATAAGTGACTAAATTAGAAAGACTCTTCCTAACATTACCAGAGACTTTCTGATGCTGACAAAAGTCACAGAGGGGATGATTTACCTGAGTTTGATTCCATGGGTTCACTTTCCATAAATTAAGAGAAATAGCTCCTTATGAACTCAATTTACATGATTCAATTAACACATCTTAAAATACTTTAGAACAGGACTAAACCTGAGGTACCTAACTTTAATGCCAGTGAGGCATTAAAGACAGATTACAAAGGGAATTATCTTTGTAGGAACCACCAGAATAACTAAAGTTATTTAGGATGAATACCACTGCCTGTGTCTTTATGTTGTTTGGTTGTTTTTTTTTTTTAATAATTTTTAAGACTTGACATACTTGCAGTTACAGAAGCAAAGAATTTTAGAGATCTGCACCAGGAAACAAATGCAATAGAAATTACTAAGAATTGCAATTAAATATAAAACATAATTTCCTCCTACCTCCTAGTACATACTACTTCCTTCTTTCATTTTCTACCATTCCCAGAAACTCAATTTCCATTACGCCATGGTTTTCCCAGCTTTAAAAGAAAGATATTTTTAATTTTTCCATTTCACACAGTGCAATACCATCATTTATGGAATTAATTTATGGATTATTTTTTTATTTATAGATTATGGATTAATTATGGATAATTAACCAACTTTACTTATGTAAAAAGATTCATTAAATTCAGCAAGGCTAGCTTTTCATATGTGTAAACTATAAAATATTTCTGTACTTGGGCTTTGTACAGGTTAATATTTCATCTCCTTTTTGATAATTTTATGAAGAAAAGTTTTATTTTCTTGCTCACAGCTTGCAGATTAAGAAATCTGTGGAACATATAGTTCCGAGTTTTCTGCTAATGTGTCAAAACTGCCAAAACTGAAATTTGAGTATGGAAAATTATTAAATTAATCTATAAAGAGTGAAAAGGCAAGATAGTTTTTAAAAATCTGATGCATAAGAAGACATTAACCTTTATGTGCCTTAAAAATACTCACTAGAATTTTGGTGATGAATTTTTATCTGCATCTAAGCCAATAATATTTTTTTTTTTAATGAACATTATTTTAACAGACATTAGCATATCATGTAACAATAAAAGGAAATAAATACCCCCCTGATTGCTTCCTGCCTTTTGGTGTTTAGTTATTGCATTCTGTCTCTCAATTCAGCAGGGCATTATGGAAGGGTTTATTTCTGATGTGATCAAAGTCACAGCTGTTCCTACTTATTGGATTGCTTTAACCCACGAAGTGTATGAAAGGGTTGATTCTCATTTTATAATGTAAAGTTCCTAACAGTAATGCTGAAAGGAAAAATAGCACTCTTAATGAAGTCCCTCAACAGGGCCTTCATTACATTCACATGATGATCATCACGTAAGGAAAGATTTGCATTCATCCCTGGAGTAACCCCACTGTGTGGATGTTTTTTTCCCCACAACACTTTAGAACAATATTTTGTAATGCTATAGCAAACATAACTTTACTGTTTTAATCTAAGTGCAGACTTTTCTTTGTAATGTGGCATACTTATTTAGGCTAGGGTAACACACGATAGCCTACTTTAATAATGCAGGAAGGTAACAGATGCCAAACAACGTATTATGCAGTGCAGCAAATAATTTAAGAGATTATTACTTCTTGGTTAAAACTAGTCCTTGCAACCAAGCCGAAGCAGCTGGGACAGGTACTGGGAAAGCACAACAGGCAAGATCATTTATTACCAAAGGTTGCAGGGTATCTGCAAGTCTGATCAACAAAGATTTCTTTAGCTAAATAGTAACATTTGCAGTGTAAATTGCCTGCAGGCATTATATCACTCTCAAAATCTGGATAATGACAGAAGGCAATCCATAAGCAAGATCAGGGAAGCTACAATCACCGTACTATTGCCTCAGAGGGAATGGGTTGGGTAATTTAGTTGGGCCACTGTAACAGATTATCTGAGGGGAAAGCCATCTTTCTGTATAACCTACTCATTTTATTACTTGTTTTTTTTTCCATGACAACCCTTCAGCCATTTCCATTTTCCTTTGAATTTTAAGACAAAGAATCTTGTCTCTACAGTTTCGATTGACTTCTCATGCATCTCCAAGGCTTGAAAAGCTTCTTTAATAACTGAGCACATACATTTAGGACATGCTGTCAGTCTTTCCGCTGTCACTATCCATTCTTAGCCTACCCCATATACAGAACAATCATTGTGAAAAAGACTTGGAACATTCTAGCTGTTCCCAGAAGAACTATTGGAAATCATGGCATAATTTAACATGGATACGGGGGAGAGGACTGGTCCTACCTCTGGTGCATGCTCATTACAGGGAAGAAATGGCTTATAACCTCTTGGTCTGGGGAAATATCAGTTTGATATAGAAGAAATAATCCTTTGATTGAGATCAAAACCATTCCTAAGGTATTGTTCTACGTCAAAACTCACAGACGAGTGAAGGTGATGAGTGATATCCTGCTAATATATATACATCTTATGCTACAAACTCTTTGAATAAATTGTACCTTATGAAGAGTACTTTGATTGCAGTGGAGTCCTCGGGACTATCAGTGTAGTCCAGTAAATATGATCTTTGCCTTTACTAGTACAAGGATGTAGGTTTTATATTGACTGGCATTATAGGGTGTCAGGACTTGTCTGGTTTTGGCTTGATCTGAGCTAACTTTTGCTTATGGTAAAAGTTTCCTGGTGATCTATTGCATGACTTGTTGAAGCTGAAGCCCTGGGAACAAAACATACTGTAAAAGTCCACACATAAAAGTGGTCACTATGCAGAAACCAAGAGACTTTTGTGTCAGCTGAGGCTGGCAGAGGCTGTTGAACAGCTTCTAAACTTCAGCTATGAGTGCCTGAGAAGGAATGAGAATTTGATAAAAAATGTGAAAATAAATTCAAGCTGATGCCACCACTGAGGAGGAAGAAACGAATCCCTCTCCGACCTTGTGAACATGGTATTCTTCTCAGGTAAGACCTCAAGGTGCTGTAAACTTACCATTACCCACAGTCCTCATCCTGCTTAACGTAGTCTGGAGGGTTAGCTTTAGGATCCAGAGTGTCACCAAAAGGGTAAGTATAACACAGAAAAAAGAGTAACTGCTATGAACAATTAGTTTGTATACCAACCTATGGATAAGCTTCTTCCTGTATTTTTTAGGCAATTTTGAATATTATACTGCTTAAAAGTATCAGGCTAAAAAAAAATCTGTGTTGAACGTTCCCTTTGGTCTACAGCAAGATTTTTAGTACAAATTTATCTCCAGACCAACTTTTAGAAAGATGTTGTCTGGTGTTATTAAGGAACTGGTTGTGGCAAGAATTTAGTTTTTTTCCACAAACGGTAAGGCCAGGATTCAGTCTTTTTACATTCATCTTCAAAATAACTAGTAAATGTACAATGCTAAGGAATCTCACAGGGCAAAAGGAAAGTGCTGAGTTACACAGGTACCAAACAAATGATGCTATGCATTTCTGGAGCAATACAGAAAGTTGCATATTGTAATATTCAAAATAAAACGCTAAAATCAATGACAATTTTAAAATGTCTAGGGAGACACGTCAAGACACTGAAGATAGTTAGGTACTAAATTTGGGATATTTTTTTTTTAAGAATAATATTCTGCATTTAATCTTTGGAATTAATTTTCAACAGAAACAATTTCTCACACTTAAATTTTCTGAATCAAATCAAAATTTTATTTTTCTTCTAGAAAATATTAATTTATTTGACCAGACTGATTCTTTTTCCAAAAAAAAATAAAAAAATGTAGGATGAAAGAAAGTATTTCTAAATATGAAAAAAATGAAAAACTTTTAAGAGCTATTTTCAGAAGTAACTCTTATAAGAATTACTGAAATCAGAAGTTCTCTATCTAAAAAAAAAAAAATCTTATTTCCAAAACAGCTTCTGTCATTGTTCCTATTTATTCTGATCTGTCAGATTACTCTGGAGGACTGCCTCAGCAAGGCAAATGCCTAGAGGGAAATAGCCCAGAATCAACCAGTTTATGAGCCATCCTCAGGCACAACACCTATATTATAAGCAAGAGTCTGAATTTCTGTGCAATAAGCCTTTTCTGTTTCCTCCCTGGAGAGGATTTAACTGCCTGTTAAGAAGGAAAAAGTGGGTAAAAGAGCAGGTAGTACTACAGGTAGTAGTCAGGTAGATTTCTTCTTTTTTTCCCATCTTGCTGTCTCCAGGCAAATGCTTGTTTGTTAATTGCAAATTGCAGGTGTCTGAAAAGAACAAGTTTTGGATTATAGAACAAATAGTGTATGGAATAAAAATTAACAAGAAATTCATTATTCCAAAATATCTGTAGGTCTACTCCATACATGTGTTTATTGCTAGCATGCAGACAAACCTGAGGCAGGGGTGGAGGTAACAATAAAAATGGTTGAACAATAAAAAAGCTTGAATAGGAAGGGTTTAACTGGGTTCTGCAAACTGACATAATGCAATACCAACACTGAAAATACCTTGAATGCTCCAAACTTTGTTCTCCAATGTATTTAGAGAAGAGATTGATCAGTGCTCAGACTGGAAGAAATGGACCACATGAATGAACCACATGAATCTGACAGTTTCATTTTCTCCATGAGATGTGCTGGCACTGCAGTTCAGGGCCTAAAAATGAATCCCATAATGGCATGGAATGTTTCCCAGGTTTGTAAAAACCACTCTATCAAGCTTCTGCCCAAATATGTATCTCTATGCATGAACTAACACTTTAGTTCTGGGCAGCACCACTGCCTATTCACAACTTCTACTCTTGACTATGCTGGCCTCAGATATTGTGAGGTATAAGTGACCTGAGCAAGTAATAAATGAGGTATAGCCAGAAAGATTAACTGTGATAAATGGTTTCACAATACAGGTGACAGTTATGTATATATGACTACCAACTCTATACTCAATATTTGTTTCTCATTAGGCAATATCAAAACTGAATAGGTAAGAAGTGATATGGGAAAAATAAAAATTAACATTTAGTTACATTTTGTTAACAGTGAATATTTTAGCAAGATGCTGAAATTCTGTTGCAAATGAAATAAGGAACTAACCTAAGCCTTGAGTTACTGCACAAGGTAACAGGGATAATTGGTACTTGTAGCAGGAATTGTGTTGTCTGTAAGAAGCAGCCCTCTGGTTAGAACCAGTGTTGCATTTTGCAGTGCAACCAACTCAGCATTCTGAGCCAAGGGTGAAGAGCACAAAATGAAGACTATGAGCCTCCCTCCAGAAGACCCCAGCCCATGACCACCGGAGGGCAGTACCATGCAGCAAGAGGAGGAGACTTATAAATTCATGGAAATAATTACAATAGTCACACCTAATCCGGCCTACACTAATGAATATGTATACTTTTGTATAGTAAAGAGATGCTTGTTTAATGACCTGGAGTGCAAGTTTGGAGGAACAATCCCCCTTGCACCCAGCACTGTAATAAACATACCTGCTTTATAACTCTCTGAGAGCTGCAGAGTCTGACTCTGCATGTCAGAAGTAAAGTATCTTGCCTATATCAGAGACTTTTCGGAAAGATGTTGTGAATGACAGCATGTGGGAACTAATGTATAGTGCTAAGGTGAGGTAATGATAATACGTTAGGAAAATTCCACGTTAAGGTATTTCCTAATCCAGTCATTCAGGGGTAGTAGAAGAGTCTGTAAGGACTTTAATGTTTTGGGTTTCTTATAAGCTGTTGGTCTATAAAGTAGTTTTGTCTCACAATACTCCCAGTAACATACCAGAAGGAAAACAGTATTGCTAGTAGGGAAATAAGTGCTCAAGTATGCTGCAAGCTCCACTGCTCTTGGGCAATTGTCAAGTCTAGTGTTGACTAGGTGAGGACTTAAGCTTCCTTTATATTCACAGAGAATGTTTTCGAAGACAAATAACCCAATAGTGAAGTGCAAGAAAATTAAGAATCAAGTGCACCAGAACACAGTCAACGGGAACTAATCCCTGCTGCTTTTTAGTATCATATTATAATATTATTGCTATTACTGTGATGTTTATGGAGAGGTAACATGGGGGATCTACAACATTTGCTTAACCACCAGCTAATTTGGTCACTAAAACTAATATGTTTCTGTAAGTGGTTAGGTAACTTATAATTTTATTGCTTCTTCTATATGAAAAATATGAAAAGAGATCAAGTAACAAAGTTTTTTCTATCACTATGCACAGCTTAATTCATTTTAATTTAGGCAAAGAAGATGTGAAGTTCATTCTGATTTTTTTGATTTAGTAGGGTTTGTTCCTACTTACACCATGGCATAGAGGTGTTCAGGATAAAAGGCAGAAAACAATGCATCTCACAGCTTTTTGGGGGTTTTAGGTTAATTTTGAGGGATTATTAGATCCTATGTAATTAATTAAAATTATTTTATTTATCTAAGTACATGTACCTTGGATATAAACCTTTTAAAAATCTTTCTTACATGCAATTTATATGCATTGTCAGAAAAGTGATGCCCAGAAAATCATAAAGTTGTGTCATGTATTTTAGAGCTTTTGCATTCATGGGAAGAAAACAACTACAGAAGCATGAAGACAACAGAGAAAATGCCCTCTGTGTCTTAAGAATGAATGGATATCCAGCTCCTGAGATGCATCCCTAGATGATGTCTCACGAATCATTTCCCTCCAGTGTGTCTTGATATCTCCTAGCATCCAGTTCTGGTGTACAATTATTGAAAAATACTATTTTATCTGGAAATCAGACATTTTCAGACAGGAATGAAAGCCCTAACAACCAAACAAAGAACTTGTAATTAATCAAAAGAAAGTTTCAATTAAAAGACTGTTTAAAATATTTATTAGAAGAAAGTACTTATATTTGGAGGTCTAGTTCTTCTTTCTTAGTATCTTCTACAATTTTATGTAGCTGCTGAAGCACAATCCATAAGGCAGCTTATTAACCACTCTAAATGTAAAACTCCTTTCTTATCTTCAATTTGGTCAGTATATACTTGATTATAATTGATATGAGGGCCTTGAACATTACAGATAACCAAATGTTGTAAATTACTATAGGGAGTATGTTGCAACCTACATATTAGAATCAGCTTCAGATAAGGCTTACCCTTGGCTTTCTTCCTGCTTTTCCCTATAGATTTCTCTCCATATCCTCTAAGGGCATGGATGCATATAGAAAAAAATATTGGTATCCGCCCCCAACCTGCTCCCTGACCAATGTTAATGACTCCTTTTTATTCTACATCCACAGATAAAGAATTGGCACCTGCTGCAGGGGAACAAAAGAACACAAGAACAGAGGAATTCATATGGTCCTTTATTGAATGTATTCTCAAAAAAACACTATAAGAAGGTGTGATATACCAGGAGGAGAGAGTTTTACTTTGCTTTCATTATGGATCTCTATGTTCAGTAGGATTAATAGTCTGCATCCTTCCACTGAAAGTGAGTATGAAGATCTCAGAGAGAGTAGCATTATCCTTCCCTCTCTCCCTTTTTGTTATGAAAAAGGAAGATAGAGGCCTAAGTTAACTTTCACCCAGTCCACACAAAGACTAAGTTCAGAGATGAAATAGAACTGATAAAGTTGATGGAAAGAGTTTCATATTAATTATCAGAAAAACAGATGGCTGCAAAAAGCCTCCTAAAATCCAATGCACTTCAGGTTTAATCCTTTCATGTCATCAGTTCTTGGCACACCAAATAAATGATTTAAACAAGAAAGAAAATTAGAAGATGGAAGTATGAGATGGGACAAGTGAAAAGAGGTGTGATACAACTGCAAACAGAGGTGAGAAAGTAGAAAAAAACAGAAAACTAGAAAGACAGTCAAGATATTTGTAGTAAAAGGATCAAAGGATAAGTACAAAGTACTGAAAGGAAGGTGAGAATTGCTGGCAAGTATTAGGAAAAAAAGAAGGGTAAAGGGGCCAATAACTTAATGAAAAAGTAAAACCTTTAGTGTTGCAAAATGAACCACAGTGATAGGACAGGGGAGAGAAAAGTACAGAGAGATATACAATCTTTTTAAAAAAAAGCTTTAAAAATCAATTAAGCCATCATATAAAAAGGAAATTAATAGACTTCACATGAAAAAACTGAAAAGGAAGTAAAGGTAAAACATAAAGACAATGACTGATACAACTGGTAGTTGCTAGTAGTATATATCTTGTTATTGATAATTAACAGGAAGAAAATGTTAGTGTGTTGGATGCATCTACATTGAGTAGAGGTGCAAAATTTTTGGCAACTGAGAGGAGAGGCTGGGTATGTCCTGTACTGAGTACTGTCAGTTCCAGTGGTCTCTTGTGGCCACACTGCAAGGCACAGCTGAGCCCATCAACAATATTAATGTCAACTCTGGGAAAACATGTCTAAGAAAAGCCAGAAGAGTGACAGTAAAAATGAAGAGCGATAAGCAACCCAAGGTCAGGGGAGAATGAAGGGGATCAGGTGGTCTAGGTGCCAGAGAAAAAATTGCCTTGCAGCCCATAGAGAAGACCACGGTGAAATAGACTGCTCCCCTGCAGCCCCTGGACATCCCTGGTGGAACAGACACCCACACTCAGTCCTTCAAGGACCCCACATTGGAGCAGGTAGACATTCCCTGAAGAGAGCCTGAGGAAAGTCCACACTGGAGTAGGCTTACCCTGAAGGGCTGCAGTGAATGGGTGAGGACCCACACTGGAGCATGGAAAAAGTGTGAGGAGGAAAGAGCAGCAGCAAACTGCTTGCAACCTCCATTACCCATCTTTATTCCACCCAGAGGAAATTAATTTGAGCCCTATGCATTGCAGGGGTGGGATGGGAGAAGAAGATGATCCTGGAAAAAAAGGGGAGAGGTGAAAGGAAATCGTATTTTAGTTTTTATTTCTTATCCCCAAACCTGTTTTAATTGTCAAGAAATTAAATTAATTTTCTCCACTTCAAATTTGTTTGTCCATGTCATGGTATAACCCTCCCAGCAGGTGCCACCATGAAACTATTCATGCAGTTCTCCCCTTTCCTCCAAGAGGGCAGGGGAAAGAGGGAGAAAAAGGTGGGAAAGGGAAAGAGAAAAACCCTCCTGGGCTGAGATAAAGACAGTTTAGTAGAACAATAACAGAAAATTAAAAACAACAACAATAAAAACAGTAATGGTTAAAAAAATAGACAAGAAATATGTCACTCTCATCACCAACTAAACTGGCAAATTGGCATCTACCCGAGCAGTGATCCTGAATATGCCCCTCCTCCCAGATAATATATATATTGAGCATGACTTACATGGTACAGGATATTCCATTGGGCACTCCCTCATTTACCTATACTTCTTATCAGCTTCTATGTCAAGCTGAAAAATGTCCTTAAAAATATAAACAATTGAAACAATATGCATTATTGACATTTTTTTCCTAGCAAATTTGAGTAACTAGGTCCAGGGGAGTGTGTTCCTGGCCATAGCAGAGGATTGGAACTAGTCAGTCTTTAAGGTCCCTTCTAACCTAAATCATTCTATAATTCAAATCTGAAACACATCAACAACTAGAAAAAATAATAACCCTATTCCAACCGAAACTAGGACAGTCCATGGTGACAATTGACAATTGACTTTATCTCAACACAAAAGCCATTTTATGTTACTATGTCTCCCCACTCTGTTGAGGAGAAGGAATGAGAGAGCAGCTGGTTTGGTGTCTGGCAACTGGGCAAGGCCAACCCACTTCAGCACCACACAGTTACACAGTACCACAATGGCTACCTGTATATTTCCCTCTTTCTTGTATGTTAGTGCTGCTTGATCTCATTCTGGGTAGATAAATGCATGTACTAGAAAGCATTTAGATATATTTCTCATCTGCTTTACATTCTACACAGTTTACATTTCTAAACCTTTGTCTACATTTACATGGCACATGAAATATCTATCCCCCAACTTCACATTTATTCCTCTCTCACACCTGCAGTCAAATTTATCCCTGTTTAAAAAACATTTAAAGCTGGCTGCACAATTAATGCATAATGGCAGATTTGGAGAAATAAGATGAAATCTTAAGCCTGATTCTCTACTGCTTTGTCCATAGTGGGATGAAATGCACCACAGCAAAGACAACAGACCACAGGGAAAATTAAAAGTAACAACATACAGTTTCCCATCTCCAGCTGCAAGCTG
This sequence comes from Pedionomus torquatus, assembly GCA_013398155.1. Lineage (NCBI taxonomy): Eukaryota > Metazoa > Chordata > Aves > Charadriiformes > Pedionomidae > Pedionomus > Pedionomus torquatus. Next base: position 153,525 of record VZRU01019360.1, read on the forward strand.
TGTTTCCCAATTAGACACCATAAAATGATCTATATAAATCTGAGTGATAACATTATTAACACACCGCTAAATTAGAAATTGTTTATGTTGGTCATCTTAAACGAGAGCAAAACATTTTTTACCCATTGGGGGAAGAAAGATTGTCTTTTCTTGAAATGTGTTCAGCATGCCTAGCTTAATCCCTGCCTGGGGACTCTACACATTACTACAATTCAAATGTTGAATCATAATAATTATGTTAGAGAATTAAAAAACAGTATTGGGACTAATTTTGTATCCTTCCACTCGAAAATCCGGGCTCCCTCAGTTATCTTCAGTCAAGCCATACAAGACTCAGAGGGAGCCATAAAAGGAACTAAAAATAACCTTACATAGCTTTTCTAGGCATAAAAATGTCATACTTTCACCTCAGAACCTTCCTGGGACAGAATTAAATTTTGTGCATGTCCCACTTGGACAATGAAAAATTTCTTTTCTAAAACCTTCTTTCTAGAATTTGGTTTTGCATACAATTAAGAATAAATTGTACGTAAATTGCATATAATCTGCTTTAAGCTTTGTGCAACCTCATAAATAAAGCGGCAGTCTGAACAGGTGTCAGTTGCAGATGCACAAGTGTAACAAGTCATAAGATGGCTAAGTGGCAAATATTCACAAGCCAAGAGAAGGTGGAGTTCTTCAGTAGGAGAATATAAGTAGATATGCTTTATATTAGACTTCAGACCCTTACTGTGTTGACTTTATTTATCATAATTAAACCAATTTTACATGAAACGAGAGGATGCTTTTGTGTTAAGCCATGATAACCTCTATGTAAAACTCTCAAAGTTTAAATAGAACAACAACATGATTTATGTTTTCTAAAGATAAACTTCTGCCTTCTCTGTGTGAGGGCTAACTGAGCACTACTGTTACACCCCAGTCTTCCATTACTAGAATACTTTTGAAATAGTGGAGTTATGGCAACCAAAAAGGTTAATGCTGAGGAAAATTAACCCCTTGTTGGAAGATATAAGCTGAAATTTCCAATATTACTCTGCCCTCAAAATATATCAGGAAGAACTACAAAACTAATGTAACCATTTTCAAAGGTAAATTATGTTCTAATATTAGTGATTTGTGAATACTAATACCAATTGTCATAATCGTGAAAAAGTAGTCCAGAATCATATTAGAAAAGGTAGGACAGAAAAAGGCACACAATATGACACTGAATGACACTAAACACAAAAGAAGAAATGCTTCACACATTTATGCACCATGGCGATTTTATAAACATATCACTTTTCCTTCTCATTGCATTTTGTATCTCTAAAAATGAACAAATATTCTTCAATTGTGCCTCATTCCATTTTGAAAGAGAAAAAGAATTTCCTGCATGAAAATACTCCAGAAAGATTTCCAGGGTTAGCTTAACGATAAAGACATTTTGAAATCAAACACAATTATTGTAATACATTCCACATTAGATTGTGGTACTTTTGTTACCTAGATTAGCATCAAATTATTTGTATTGAACAATTTTATTTTGCCAGTGAAAAATTAATCATTATTATTGTGTTGGGTTTTATGATCTCATAAATAGTGCACAAAGTATTACAAGTAGGCCTGTCTCTTCAGGCTGAATAGAAAATTGATACTGTATGCAGATTAATAGAAGTACTTAGAAAGATTCTTTACAAGATGTGAAAATTTTGAGATAGGAGAGGTGATTTTACCTTCTTCTTCAATGCTTTTTTAAGCATTGCTAAAACCAGAATCTGCTATTTTTGCATGTAGACCGATAGATATTAATAGAAACTTTTGAGTGGGTTACTTACATACAAAGTATCACATTTCCTCATTGGCTTCCAATCCCTTTGGTCCAATATCATTCTGGGTGGGGTTTTTTTGGTGGATTTTTTTTTTTAAGGAAATATCTTAGTAATTTTTAAAAGAAAATTCATACATAGAACCTCCTTAAGCTGTAATATTTGAGTGATATTTCTTTTTTTATTATTATTTCTTATAAGATAGATTTTACATTTGAAGTTATAAAACTCTGAGACTTTCTTAAAGCATTTAATCTTTTATTTTGCAGATCCTGGGAATTAGGCAGTCATGAAAATGTTAGGCCTGATTTTTTAAGGCCTTATGACCCATATAATCATTTCCACCTGTAAAAAGGGAATAAAATGTTAGCTTCTGCAGAACAGGGATTTTTTTTCATTCGGTTATATCAGGACAGTACGTTGCATCCACTTTGAAATCTTTTGCAACAGTCATAATGAATACATAGCCTGCAGTCAAACCTGTAACGTTTGAAAAATTGGTAGGTCCAGCACTTCCATGGAATCCATTAATATTTCTTTGCTCTTTGGCTCAGGTACTGACTTACAGAGGAGATTATGTCTAGAGGAAGGTGGAAGGAGGTGAGAAAGGAGAAACAAAACTTTTATACGTATGTATGTATACAAGTATATGTATGAATTTATGAATGCTACCTCTACAAACACCCTCCTAGATATGCAGTTTTCCACCACTGCCAAGTGCTTGCATCTTAAGATCTAATCAACTGGAACATATATTTAGTCTTAGTCAATTTACAGGAATACCGTGGAGATCAATTTATCACAAATTATTCATTGATTTCCATAATTGACATGCGTTCTCCAAATCATGCAAATGGGAATTACATTACCAGTGTCTTTAGTAGTTTAAACTACTTTCTATAAAAGAAACAGTATAAATAAATTAACACTAACACTATTTAAAACTGATATTACTGGCGCACTTTTTCTTGACATTGATAAAATAGCGTGAGTCATAGTGACTATCTAAAAACAGTGCATGGTTTAGCTTCTATCTACAGGTAAGATTACACTACAGTCAAAAGTGCCTTGACTCATTTGCTCACAAATACGAACATTTAAAGTTATTGGTGATATCTTAGGGTGTTTTCTTGGCTTTGAGCTGCCAGCCCACCAACTTGGCTTTTGTTTTCCCTGTTAGCTGCTTACACTGAAAATCTTATGGTCAAAGAAGAAAAAAATCCAAGATCATATTTTTTATGGTTGAAATCTTGATATTTCATCCAAATAGTTATTATGACTTCAGATTCAATCGTTAAAGAACAAAGAGGGTAAAAAATTAAAAGAAGAAATTAGTACTAATATTCAGAAAAAGCTTACTAATAGACAACAGTTCTTTGTTCTCATGATTGTCCTTGAACTGTGTTTTACTTCTATGTATGAGATTATTTAACGGACTATTAATGAGCTTTTTATACACATGGTGTCCCTAATTCTAATCTGGGCTTCTGTCATTAACATTGCTTGTCTTTTCTCTTCTTCACAGCATTTTGTGTTCCTGTTTTCCAAGGCTTCTGCTGTCATAAAAGATTCGTATTTCTCTGCACTACACCATCACAGTAGAGTTATAAGATCTCATTCTGCACATAATAGTTGTTTGTTTCAACTGTTAAATACAAAACTATGGCTCTGCCATACAAACGTAAGCCAAAATTAATCACTTTAGCCATAGCTAAAAACTGTGTTACAGATGAGCCATGTAAAAAGGAGGTATTTATAAAAGGTTCAGACCAAGAAAGTCTAACAAGCCTCATTCCTGATGTCTTCAAAAACAGTACAAAGACTGTTACTGAAAAAGGCAGTGTTGTATTACCTGATCGCGTGGCTCCATAGCCTTAAATGTAGTCCCCTCCATTTAGGGATTCTCTGGGAGGGTTCAGTGGTGTTCTCAGTATCTGGTTACTATAACATGTCCATGCACAGTAGCAGTTATGTAGGACTTAGTTCAACTGCCTTGTATGGGGATTTAGTGTCATTTGAGATATCGTGGATTATGAACCTTGTTATCAACCAGCCAGTGAAGATGAGTGTGATGGGTTAACCCGAGTGGGCCACCAGGTACTCACCAAGTCACTCACTCCCCTTCTCAACAGAACACGGGAGAAAATGCAAGAAGCTCATGGTTAAGATAAAGACAGGGAGATCACTCAGCAATTACTGTCACAGGCAAAACAGATGCTACTTGGGAAAGATTAATTTCTTGCCAATTAATAGGAGCATAGGAAAATAAGAGCAAAAATAAAAGCCAACTTTCCCCCATCTCTCCTTTCTTTCCAGGCTCAACTTTACATTCTTCTACCTCCTCCCTGCAGTGCAGGGAGATGGGGAATGGAGACTGCAGTCAGATCTTTATATGTTGTTTCTGACACTCCTAACTCCTCATGTTCTTCCCCTGCTCCAGAGTGGATTCCTACTCACAGGATACAGCCCTTCATGAACTGTTCCAGCATGGGTGCAGTGGCCGCAGGTCCTGCCAGAAAATCTGCTCCTGCGTGGGCTCCTCTCCATGAGCTAAAATTTCTGTCCAGAACCTGCATTGGCATGGGCTCTTCATGGGCTGTTTCCTTCAAAACATATCTACCTGCTCTGGTATGGGGTCCCTCCATGTGCTGGAGATGGCTATCTGTTCCACCATGGATCTACAGGCTACAGAGGAAGAATCTACGTCACTATGGGTTTCACCATGGTCTGTATGACAATCTCTACTCTGGTGCCTGGGGCACCTCCTCCCCTTCCTTCTTTGTTGACTGTAATGGTTTTTTTCTTACTCTTCACCCCCCCAGCTGCAGCTGTTCAGTGTTTTTTACCTCTTCTTAAATGTGTTATCACAAACATACTACTAAACTCACTGACTGGCTCCACTTAGGGTAGTGGAGGGTCCCTCTTGCAGCCAGCAGGAACTGGCTCTGTCAGATATGGAAGGCAGCTTCTTACAGAAGCCACCCCTGCAGCCCTCCAACTATCAAGGGGAGGGGAGATTTAGATTGGATATTAGGAAGAAATTCTTTCCTGTGAGGGTGGTTAGGCACTGGAACAGGTTTCCCAGAGAAGCTGTGGACGCCCCATCCCTGGGGGTGTTTAAGGCCAGGGTGAAGGGGGCTTTGAGGAACCTGTTCTAGTGGAGGTGTCCCCACCCATGGCAGGGGGGTTGGAACTCAATGACCTTCAAGGTCCCTTCCAACTCTAACCATTCTATGATTCTATGATCAAAACCTTGCCATGTAAACTGAATACAAGGTGCAAACATTATCATAGAGCCTGCATCTTATTTGCCATTGCCAAGGAAATGTCAAAGGTACACTAGGTTACTTTAACTAGCACTTCTCACTTAATGATATGGCACAAACAAAGCTCATAGGCAAAATGGTTAATGAAAACTCTTCAGCTGACAAACATATTTTATGATGAGGCAAATAACTCAGGAAGCTCAATTGGCTGCATTGATTTGATGCTTGTCTTACTTGCCTTAACTGTATAGTCTAGTGGCATTTTAGATTCTCTGGAAGAAATACAAGATACTGCATCAGTTTGGAAGATGTGATAGAGGACCCACAGAACCAAAGTCTGTGGTAGACAGGAGTGGACATTAGTCCTGGTAGAGCTGAATAATGTTGGTGCCTTAAAATTAGAAGAGATTTCTTTCTTTTTTTTTTACTCCCCCTCACCCCCAAATACTTAAATCCAATAATAAAAAGCTCCTTAGAATTAAAAGAAGTTATACATTTCTTCCATTTTAGAAGAGTACTCTTACCACCAAGTTATAAAATCAGGCTTACATATGCTCACAAGCCAAGTTAATATTTAATTACTTTATGCATAGTGGAACAGCTTTGGCAGAAGGAATTCAGAGGATATGTCTCTCCTGAATAACCTTCAGACTAATAATTAGTTAATCTCAATGGAAATGTAGTCTCAAGTCCTTGAATTTAAAAACAAAGTGAGCCTATGTCTGTCATGCCCTTCGTGATAGCTATCATCATGAACCCATAGGAGGAAAAGGTGATAAGAGTACCTTCCCTTCTCCCCTCCCCCCCCAGAAAATAAAGAACAGGTTCAATTGTTAACTCATGATAGATAGTCAAAATTGTCCTAAGCATTACTAGCTTGCATGAGTGTTTTCTTCTCCCATTAGTTGCTACTAATACAACAGCAATACAATATACACAAAGTAAGAAAGGCATGGATGTATGGACTACTTTTGTACAGCGTTGTTTGTTAGAAACCAGCAAGTAGTATCAGCAATCAATGACTTACTTTTCAATGACTTTTCCCCACTAGAATACTTTTACTGTACACAATACAAGGGGAAAAAAACCTTTCATATGCAATTTTGTTTGAGTCTCCAGACTTCTTATCAGAAATTTATTCAGCATGTTACTTTGTTTGAAGACACTGGCAAAATACACACTGATACTGATTTGTGAAACACCACATCAAACCTTTTAAATAATTTTTCATGCATTAAATAATCTTGTAATCTAATGTTCCTATTTTTTCATTGTCTAACATATAGTGATTATTTGCATCTATAGAAAGTGAATGCAAAGTGGAAAAAAATATATACTATCTTCTCTTGCCAGCTTGTATACTTTTTTGAGGAATAAAAAACTATGCAAGACAACAGAGGATTACACTCCCTCTATCTGATTCTGTAATATCTCCCAAGAATTTGTATTAGATCTTGTAATAATGGATGAGAAGGATGGAGGAACATTTGTCAAGATTGTCAACATGCAAGGAATCACCAAGGCAAGGTATTATATCCATATTTCATTAAGATAAAAATAGTTCCTTTACACTAAAACTTGTGAAGATTGATTACTAGAGGCCAACTATTTCATGAAAGAGATTTTCAAAGGTATAAACAATTTCATGCTACCAGTTCCCATTTACTTTCAATAAGAGTTGGGTGCCTGTTTGGACTTTGTGTTTTATAAAAGCTCTAAGTGGTGGCTGCATTTTTGTCCTGCACTACCCTCCACTCTATTAAGTAAAATGTAATTGTCATTCTTATAAGCAATTCTGGTAATTTTTGAAAATTATTGACTAATGTACTGCCATATATTTTTAAGATTGTTATAGGAGTACTCTGTGTAAACAACAAGACTCATCTAATTCTGATAAAGAATCTCTTAATGACAAGAAATGTATGAAATTTCTATTTTAATCTAATCTGCTTTAATGTAATCTGGTACTTCTGAGAAAGAGTACTTTATGGCCATTTACTGGTTTCATTTCCTATGCATGACTTAAGAGAAGTGGTGAGCAAGCAGTAAAGTCAAGGTACAGAAAGCTCCTTAGATACCCAATGCATTGAACAGAAAAAGCTTAAAAATCCATTATACAAACCTAAGAATGAAAATGATGAAAGTACAAGTAAAAAAATTACATACTTGCGTAGCTACATAGAAAATGTTATTAATATCACAATGGATACATTTTTAATCCCCAAGACCTGTAAGAAAATACATCGGAAACAGCTTTTCTTCATCACAAGGTTAATTTCCTTTGATTATTTTGTAACCGTATAGGAGAGCCAAACAGTGTCAAAACGAGAGTTGACAGCCACTGCTGACATATGCTTTGAGGCAACAGGTCAAAAGGGCTGTAGATGAATAAAAAATGCATTGAAAATAAATCAGCTGAGATGAGACTCACAATATTAACATATTTATTTAATAAGAGTATTCTAGCCTTGATTGATATATTGATTGATATATTTTATTTCCCTGGTTTCCCTGTATAACTAAGAACAAGAGGAGGCTTTGTGAATGACCCAATGATTTTTCCTAATCAGTCTTTTTCTTTTCTGAGTTGCTGCCTCACTCTAAACTATCCAGCAGGCAGCTTGCTTCATGATAAAAAAACACATTCTGTTCAGCCAAATCTATTGAACACCTTCTAAGACTATGACAAGTTGTAAAGGCTGGCAAAGGAAATCTGTGAAGCACACAGGTGCCCCAAAAGTATAAGCACAAGAAAAGAACACAGGCACCAAGTGTATAACCAGGAATTACAGATGGTCAATTACTGGACAATGAAGGAACACAGTCTTTGGAGCTGGGTAAAAATGGTTTTAGTAACAAAGAAAATATGAAAGTCATCCAATATAAATATACAATATAGTAAATGTAAATCGGACAGGGAATTTCATAGCCACATAGAAAAAGCAACCATGTTAACAGACAGAAATAACCTCAAGCAGACCTTGCATGAGGAAGAAGAAGCCATCAGTGTTAACAACACACTACTCTCAGAAAAGATCTTGGGATACTGAGGACACATTCTACATTTTCGCTCTAAAGAATCAGAACACACAGGTGCAGTACAGAGGTCAGAATAACACCAAAGAAAGGTGTAAATGATGGAAACTCCCTGTGTAGTAGTATTGGAAATTAGATGTAACAGCTGGGTAATTTGGAGTAGAAGCACTAGCATTGTTGTAACTGAACTAACAATACTTTGATTAGACTGCTAAAGTTTTAATTAGACTAATGCTAAGTTCTTGGATTTGAATATAAGGTGTATTTCTTCATGTCATTTAAATGTCATGTGATCAGGCACCTTGCATTTGAATATTTGCTGTTAAAATTTGTGAAACAGCATCTGGCACTTCATATAGAAAGAACTGTATGGCTCATATAAGATGCATAACTTCAGATTTGAAATTAGGGTCTTTAGAGAGATAAGGTTTTGGGAAAGTCTTTCAGTAGGGGCAAGAAGGAAAAATAGTTTCCTGTTTCAAAATGAAGTACGCAAAGTGATGCTTGCTGTTACAAGGAACTGATTACCAAAGATTTTCTCCTTATCTGTTTTTTTTTATAACACTGCAAACTGTGGCATTTTGTCCTATGAATACATTCAATAATTTTGTCAAACATTTCTACAATAAAACCACTTTTAGATGCAAAAGAATCTGTAATACCTAGCTTGCAGGTAATAGGATATGTATTATGCAGACTTGGCAATTCAAAATATTTCATACATATATGAAAAGCAACCACATTACTACATGATTTGACAATTATTTTCTTATAAAGCTAACAGAGAGCTGAATAAATCCTCTTCTGTTTCCCACCTTATCACCTACCTATTAATATGATAATGGAATTGACATGACTTGTCAGAGAATCTTAAAACATCTACAGCAAAGCAGTCCACATAGTTTGCATTCTACTGGTATGCAAATGACATTCCAACATCTCAATTAAACCTGTGTTCAAATCCCTATTAAGCCCACAGAAAAGGATTCTCACTGAAAAAGAAAGATCATCTGAGAAGTTTAAATTTCTTTCTCCTGACTCTAAAAGAATAATAGCATCTGTTACATCACCACATTATGCAGCCACTTTAAATAAGATTTAAGATATTAATCTATCCTAAATAATGAATGACTGTTTTCCACAGAGCTTCAAAGAATAGTAGCATTAGACAAGTCAAGAGGTAAGACACATCTCTTAAATCCCATTAGAATTACAATCAGGAATATAGGAATGATCCTTTTTACTCACTTCAAAATGATTTTAATTGTATTAAATACTATCTTCTGCTTTGCTATTGATATCAGTGCAAGATTTCTGTTCATTCTCAGCTCTTCCTACAATGTTTCTTCATACATCTCAAATTACACAGAATATATAATGTCAATTATGAAAATTGAAATTATGAAATTCATGTTATATCAGTATGATAAAGATGAAATTAATGTCTGTCCTAACATTATAACAAATATATACCTGTCTGAATGTGTGTAAACCCAGCACATTTAACCCAATTCTTTAGGTGGTCCCAAGCAGCAATGCAAGTAGTCTCCTACCACTATACCTACCACCTTTACAGACAGCCCTGGAGACTCCCCCAGGCAGCTCCTTCTGTGCATAGGCAGAGTGGTGACACCATTTCTATCCTTATACATGTTTAATAACATGCTGGGTGGAGAATCTGGTCATCCCAAGAACTCCCCAAGTCAGTTCCTGATGCAGAATGTATTAAGCTACATGCAGATAATTTCAAATAGCAAGTAGAAACTGTAGATAAGACAGTAGGTGTTTTATGCATAGTGTAAGATAATAGAAATTGGTAATGCATACCCTGGAGTGGCCACACAGGATCATACACCAGCTTGATCATAAGGATTTGGCAGAAGTTTGGAGTCTGTCACCTGAATCATGCAACAGAGACTCTGATTACCATCCAGGCAGCTACTGGTTGTCCTGTTCAAGTTGTTTGATTCCCAATGAGAGCGCTACCTTTTGCAAGGTATTCCATATATTTATTTTTTTTTTTTTTAATTTTTCTTTTTTTAACAAGCACTCTTTCCATGAGGCTTTGTACAACAATATAGAATTAATTGTTTCATTATATATATATGTATCTTTACACACATTGATCTCCTTGTATACATGGAAGATCTGTAGGAATTTTTCAGTGAGATATAAAAAGTCTTTGGGTAATTAGTGAAACAAAATGTGAATTTGAATGACACAAGAGACAGATTCAAGATCAACAAAAATACTTGAAATAAGTATAAATGGACTAGTCAGAAATATAACTTGATATTCACTGTTCTGCCAGAGGTGGGAGAAAACATGTATTTTGAGCAAAAAAAAAAATCCCTAACCTCTTTTGTTTTATTAAATGCTTTATTGTTGTATCACTGGAATTAGGATTTATCTAGCTAAAGCTGATTAAAATGGGAAATTAAGACCAGACAACACCTTTATATATTTGAACCAGCTATTTTTATGTGCTTAGTCTATCTTTGTTAAGTTTACTAATCATCAGTTGTAGAAGTAATTAATTTTTTTTTTCAATGTAATATGCAAATGTTCAGTGTTGTCAGGTAGTGTTATATTTGTTGAATGTTTGCTGGGTCATAAAATTGCCCAGAGATTTTAGAATTGTTAGTGTGCTTTTTCATTAGGAGTATCTATGAGAGAACACGTTTGCACACATAATTATGACTCGATTTCTTTCTGTAGTGTGTATTGTAGTTACAGATTAGTTCATTCAAATGTTCTTGGAGATAAATAGTAAGAATAAAACCTTTACACAGGATTTATTTTACTTTTAAATTAATTTAGGTAAATACTTTTAATAGTATTTTCCCAGTTTTAAACATTGCATTCTGATACAAGTCATGTTTAACAATTTAATTTCAGTGATGTTGGCATAAGTAGATGTCCAAATATTGTCAGAATGAATGAACAGGTTTTGTGTGAGTTATACTTAAGACTGGTGATAGAGTAAACAGAATTCAAAGACTTTACTTTTGCTACTGTTTTTGGCTACACTGTTACGTTTTCATGAACTATGAAGCTTTTCTTAAACTCCATTTTTTTCTTCCTTTTCTTTTTTTTTTTTTTTTTTGGGTGGGGGGTGGGGGCGGAAGGGCCATCTGCCAGTCTGGTTNTTTTTTTTTTGTGTGTGTGTGAGTGCTGTTTGATTATTTTTTTTTTGAGGGTGTGTGTGCTGTATTTATAATTGCAAATTAATGATCTCAAGTTTTATCACTTGAATAAATTACATATTTTCTGTAATATAGAATATTATGTCTCAAATTCCAGTCCAGTTCTGGGCTCCCCAGTTCAAGAGAGACAGGGAACTACTGGAGAGAGTCCAGCATAGGGCAACAGAGATAACTAAGTGACTGGAGAATCTCCCTTATGAGGAAAGGTTGAGAGACCTGGGATTCTTTAGCCTGGAGAAGAGAAGGCTGAGGGGAGACCTTATTAATGCTTATAATTATCTGAAGGGTGGGTTGAAGGAGAATGGAGACAAACGCTTTTCAGTGGTTCCCAGAGACAGGACAAGGGGCAATGGGCACAAGCTCGAACATAGGATGCTTCATTGAAATATGAGGAAAAACTTCTTTACGGTGAGTGTGACAGAGCACTGGAACAGGCTGTCCAGGGAGGTTGTGGAGTCCACTTCTCTGGAAAACTTCAAGACCCACCTGGATGCAGTCCTGAGTAATGTGCTCTAGGCAATCCTAGAGGATATTTGCTCTAGGCAAAGCTTTTTCTCTTTGTGATTAGCTAGAGTCTGGAGCCCTAAGATAGAACAGTACAGCTTCCTGATAAGAATAAAGATTTATTTTATTTCCACTTTGTAACAAAGCTTGAATATTCAATTTGTCCAGTGATGCAAATCCAACAGTACTTTAAAATACTTGAGAAGATTGATGTTTTGTAGAAAACATATTTGCATGGAGCTCCTTTGAAAAATAAAAAGAATGATAGAACGACTCCTAATAAGAACGATTTGATTGAATTAGAGTAAAAAGGATATGGACACCAATGCCTTGATCTGGTAGTCACAAGAAGAGAATTTTAATGCCCGTTCAGATACTATTCATTGGCACTTAACAGTCATACATCATACTTTTTATGATTTAAACTCTCTCGGAAAGGTTGGTTTTCTTATATTGGTTAGGCAGAAAGTTTCTTTTAAGAGATTTAACCTGACTTTCCAAAGTCTCAATCCTCATGCTTTTAAACCTTTAAATCCTCTGTCCCAGATGGATATGCAATGCAAAAATGTAGGATCATTAATTAAATGCGTAAGTTAATCCCATTAAGTGGACAAGTCCCATGGAAGTCACAGGAATATATGTGTAACTAACCACTAGTATAATCAAAGGTAATTGCATTAAAAAGCAACATTGTCTTACATAAATAATTGAGGCTGAACTTGTACTCTGAGATATAGATACAGCCTGGGAGATAATTTCTTTCAAACTCTATGACATTACTTTTATTTCTTATTGTTGGATAAGGCATGTTTATGCATGGCCTAGAAGTATGTATTTGCATAGCATATATGGCCATAAGGATTCAAAAAATTCACAGCCTTTTTACATGCTGTCATGCTGTTATGTATTTCTTATCTTTTTGAACACTACTATTGAGAAAATTTATTACCCATTATAGACTTCTCAAGTAAGTTTTAGTCTATGACTTTGAATCTAACAGTCCTTTGGCTGTCTCTGCACCTGAGAGTGGGATGCAGCTGCCTGAAGATTGGTATCCAGAGATATTTTAGACACCCATGAGTATCCTGACTGCTCTCTAACTGCCACATTACATAAATACAAAATCTCCTGGTTCTGTACAAAGTAAATTACTCAGACTCCTAAGATAGAGTAAATTAAATGAGACATGTATCAGCAGGTAACTGAATTGCTCTCTGAAAGTCAAAACACCTCCATCCACTTAAAAATACCAGCTTCCCATTTTAGTGAGGAAAACTTTCCCTCAAATTGTAATTAATCCCAAGTTCTGAATTTACAGCACACTGTTGATTTTTTTATTATTTTTTTTTTTTTATCCCAAGAAAGTAGACAGAAGAGATCATGATACAAAATAGAGTTTATGGGTGATGCTTCAGTGCTTCTACATATCTACACAGCTGGTTGATTAACCACACTTTTCTGTATTCCTGTTAGCCTCATGTAAAACATGCAGTTCAAGATCTAAAAGAATGGGGATGCATGTACAAATCCACAGAGGTGCCAGTGAAATATGTTTCTTTATCCAATGTCGTTATCCTGCATTTAAACCTTTAAATATTTAAATATATATTAATTTCAACCATACATCTGCTTTAGAGCATAAACCTTCCTCAAAACGTTATCACAGTTCTACTAGACTTCTTTTTTTTAGCCAGTTAGTTCTGAAATTAAGATTTATACCTCCAAAACAACACAAGTAAATACCAGCATCCAGAAACAATTAATGACTCCCAGAGTTAGATTCTTCCCTAGCTATGTTTTATGCGCATTATGACCAAGGTGCATTTTAATCTCTGCTCCCTTCCAATTGTTTCTTCTTTCCCTTCTTGCTCATGCAGAAACCTAGTCATATTGCCAGGGAAGGGCTAGTACACTGGAACAAATCCATCACTCTGGACTTTCATGGAAAAAGGAATTCAAAGGGCATTGTCACCCATTTTTTCCTTCAGAGTTCAGAGCCTTTATCTTTTGTCTTGTCTTTTCATTTAATCTTTAATGCTGAAGAGAGATGAATTCATTATTTTAAGTTTGCTGTCTTGGAGCTGATTTCAAAATTAATCCTTACCCGAGTGGTACCTCTAAAACCTGCCTCACATACACTTTGCCAGTAATAAAAAGACGTCAGAACCTCAACTGCTCCTTTATTTGTCAGCTTGCTGTACCATAGGCAGAAGTATATAGAAGACAGTCAGTGGACTGCTGAGGGCATGCATGGTCTTTCTGGATAAAATGTATATGAATAACAAATATATATATATATGTTCCACAATATATATTGTGGAACAGAACAAGGCAGCCACCATGCACCTGGCTGATCAGTGTCAAAAGTATCTCAGACCTGTTTCCTGGAGTATCTAGTGTTACTGCCCTCCACTTTCACACCAATATTGGAGATTAAACTGTCTTTATTGGGAAATTTATTTAGCATGACCCAAAAAAGAGCTTCTCTAAGCCATATCTGAAAAATAGTGAAAGATATAAAACCTTCCTTAACTTCTCAGTTTATATTAGCTGTAAGGATTTCTAATGGGTCTCTTTTTAGGGGCTGATATTGTGTATTGCATGAAAATTTATGGTGATAAAACTACTCCACATAAACATTATTAATGAAATTTAATGGAATATCAGTATTTGCATTTTTTGTAATTTTCTGGCTTGAGACAGCTTGAGGATCAATCATGACTGGTTGAAGAGAGTTTACATTTTAAAATAAAAAAGAAACCTAGATCCAAAATAAGCTCATCCTCAAATCACAGTTATGTTTAAATCTCTGTACTTGAGTGGTAGCCTTTCAGATGTACTAACTTCTCAGCTTTCCATTTCCTTTGGTGTTTTCAAGGTCAGAGGGTAAGAGAAAAAGTACAGTTTGGTATGCAATTCTGAGAACTGAACACCACATAATGCTTTTTAAAAATAGATGATTTCTATTGCAGGACATAACTGCTAAACCCTTCCCCTCCTCCCTGGCCCTCTGGCATTCCAGCTGAGATAATCAGTAGAAAGGGACTTGGCATCAAATGCAAATGTGAAACAGGATGGTGTGAAGCTGCTTACCAAGCTGTTAGAGGCAGAGAAAAAACAAATATCTGTACCAGAGAAAAACTTTAATCCTATCTGTGATGATATAAAGGAAGAAAAAGGCAGATGTTAAGATGATAATTTTGGTGATCTGGAAATCTGGCAGTGAGTTCAGAAATGGTAAATTAAATTAAGTACAGGAGAATACATCTTTCAAAACCAAGCAGGGCAGAAACTCCAATAGAGAAAGCATCATTAGAATTTGGATACATTCACTCTGCGGGCATCTCTTCCTTTCTGCTGAGGTCTATCTTGCTTTAAATTATCCATTGTATCCATTCCTCACTTCTGTTAAAAGTCACCTGCAGCTCTGTAGAATTTGCACTCTTGTGGAGATAATAGCAAGGAAAAAAAAATGAGCTGTTTGGAAATGATGAAGAAAAAGGGAATAAGCTCCCCAAGTATAGGGTAGAATTGTTCAGTTATACAATATATTAGTTAAAAATGAGTTCAAGAGAGAAATGCAAATGGTGGCCTACTGCTTCAGCACAGCAGAGTTTTGTCAGCTGAATGGTTTTTGAGTTGTTCTGCTTTGGACTTACAACAATAACTACCAGTGAAGCACAGCTGGTGTTCAACAGGCAGAAGTGTAGTAGTCCACTTATGTGGAAGAAGTGATTGTATAGGCAAAACTATAAAAAAGAGGTATCAATTTAAAAAACTGTAAAAGTCATCAGTAGAGGGGAAAAAATAGTTACAAACCTGTTTTCCTAGATTGTAGTGAGGTACATATTTGGAATACAAAGGTACAGAAATAAACCAGTTCATTATGTTATAGAGGATTTAAATTACTTCATAAAAAAGATTCAGATTAATTTGTTTCAGTTCAAGTTTTCCTGCTTTGGAGAAATAGCTCAGCAGTACCGAGCCAGCTCTTGATGTGAATTACTTTGATGTATATCCTGACTGAACTGGTTTGGAATGTATTAGAAATCTATTACTTATCATAGCTATTATTTGTTAAAAATACATAATTTAGATATCATCCTTTTTTTTTTTCCTTTTAAATAAAAAAAAACCAACAACTATGGAATTGTAATCTGGATTACATAAACAGAAAAAACTTCTGAATGCTACAGCAAATTTGATCACTTCTTTGACTGCAGAAAGAGGGCAGGAAGATGTCAGGTCTCATCTTGTTTATTCTTTTTAGAATAAACTAACTTAAAACTTTTACAACGTATTATGAATTCCATCATGAAGCAGTGCCTATGCAAGCAGAAATTACTGTGTTGACACCTGTTAATTCTCAGAAGTTGTAGGAAAAACCCTGGAGTCACAGGATCAGTTGCAACATTGGGAACTTAAATTATAAATATAAATATAAATATATATGTATATAAACATGTGTGTTTGTTTCTTTTCTTGGTCAGAGACCATTTTATTGCTATTATACTCAGTATTAGTGTGATTGCTTTGGAAATGTGCTTTATTAAAATAACTGTAATTCAGAGCCNCAGTCTCAGAGCAGAAACTGAAAAAACATTTCTAACTTAATCCTGTGCGTTATGTTAGGTTTATCACTGACTTTTATTTTATTTGAAATTGCAGGAGAAGTTGAAGAAGTAGTTGAAGAAGTTGAAGGGTAACCTCGGTTGTAGTGACCATGAAATGATAGAAGATTTTAAATGGTATATTTTTAGCTTATTTCTGAGTAAAACCTACAAATAAATAGGTAAAATAATATTTTATATTAAAAATGAATATGTTAAATAAAATTGATATAAATATGTAGATATATCAGTCTCAGAGCAGAAACTGAAAAAACATTTCTAACTTAATCCTGTGCGTTATGTTAGGTTTATCACTGACTTTTATTTTATTTGAAATTGCAGGAGAAGTTGAAGAAGTAGTTGAAGAAGTTGAAGGGTAACCTCGGTTGTAGTGACCATGAAATGATAGAATTCAACATTCTTAGGGCAGTGAGGAGGGTGGGCAGCAAGCTCACTACCCTGGATATCAGGAGAGCAGACTTTGGACTCCTGAGAGATCTGATTGGCAGGGTCATGTGGGAAAAAGAGCTGGAGGGGAGAGTGGCCCACGAAAGCTGGCTAGTGTTCAAGGATCACCTCCTCCAAGCTCAGGAGAGGTGCATCCCAAAAAAGAAGTCGTCGGGCAAAATAGCCAGATGGCCAGTGTGGATGAATAAGGAAGTGTTAGATAGACTCAAAATCAAGAAGGAGGCATATAGAGGGTGGAAGCAAGGACAGGTGAACTGGGAGGAGTATAGAGAAACTATCTGAGTGGCCAGGAACCACATGAGGCGGGCAAAAGCCAACATGGCTTCACCAAGGGCAAATCCTGCCTGACAAATCTGATGGCCTTCTATGATACTGCCACAAACTTGGTGGACAAAGGCAGGACAACAGATGTCATCTTCCTAGACTTATTCAAAGCATTCGACACTGTCCTATATGACATCCTAGTCTCCAAATGGAAAGTCATGGGTTTGATGAAGGGACCACTCAGTGGATAAGGAACTGGCTGGATGGCCGCACTCAAAGGGTTGTGGTCAATGGCTCAATGTCCAAATGGTTGCAGATGACGAATGGGGTCCCACAAGGGTCAGTGCTGGGACATGTGCTATTTAACTTCTTTGTTGGAGACATAGACAGTGGGATTGAATGCACCCTCAGCAAGTTTGCTGATGACACCAAGCTTGTTGGTGCAATCGACATGTTGGAGGGAAGGATGCCATCCAGAGGGAACTGGACAGGCCTGAGAGGTGGGCTAGTGCAAACCTCATGAAGTTCAACCAAGCCAAGTGCAAGGTCCTGCACCTGGGACGTGGCAATCCCAGGCACAAAGACAGGTTGGGCAGAGAATGGCTGGAGAGCAGCCCTGAGGAGGACTTGGGAGTGTTCTTGGATAAGAAGCTCAACATGAGCTGGCAGTGTGCGCTGGNGCTGTTCAGCCTGGAGAAGAGAAGGCTACAGGGAGACCTTAGAGCAGCCTTCTAGTATCTCTAGGGAGCCTACAGCAGAGCTGAATAGGAACTCTTTGTCAGGAAGTGTAGTGATAGTACAAAAGGTAATTGTTTTAAACTGGAAGAGGGGAGATTTAGATTGCATATTAGGAAGAAATTCTTTCCTGTGAGGTTGGTGAGGCACTGGAACAGGTTGTTCAGAGAAGTTGTGGATGCCCCATCCCTGGAAGTATTTAAGGCCAGGCTGGATGGGGCTTTGAGGAACCTGCTCTAGTGGGAGGTGTCCCTGCCCATGGCAAGGTGGTTGGAACTTGATGAACTTCAAGGTCCCTTCCAACTCTAACCATTCTATGATTCTATGATTCTAAGAGGACAGCAAGTTCAACCTACATCTTTCCATCAAAGAGTTGAGGGCCTTAAGGATTCCTAAAATGTAATTTTAAACACATTAACATGCTCATTGCTCCCACTCTCAAGTTAGTGAAAGGATTAAGAAAATAACTTTATACTTATTTGGGTGTTTTTGTTTCATTTTCAGAGCATTCAGAAATATAAAATGTAAACCCAAAATTGCCAAGAATCCTTTATCAGCATACTTTGATGTTTTGAATTCCAGTAAATTCACTTTTAGCCTTCCACCATGTAAAATGAAATTCATACAAATGCAAAGGTCAATTCAGAATCTCCAAATACAATGAAAAAGGAAAAGTCATGAAAGGAAGGACTGGTTTCAATGGCCTGGATTCTTAGAACCAAAGACTCTGCACATTCTATTGCATCAAGTGCAGCAGATAAAATATTTGCATTACCTTCCACTTCCTTATTTCCTATAGAAATAAAAAACAAAAATATTTTTTTTCTGGGAAATAGATTACTATTAACAATATCAAGGATGATTAAACCAGAAAACTTAAATAAAGGAAATCACAGTTATCTACACAATTATGTACTTTTTCATATTTGATTGCTAACAACCTATGGTTTGTAGAGGTAGAATATCATGGTACTCCTATAGCCTATAAAGGCTACTATCTGACAATACCAGGGTTAGGAGTTCTCACCTGCTCAGGTCTTATTCGATCACTCCAGCTCCTCCTGCCAACAAAAAGTTTTCCATTTCTCTTTAATGTAGTCATTGAGCGGTGTCCTAACTTTTATTCCACCAGCACAATGTAAAGAAGTTCCTCCATTTTACAGGAGGAGGTTGGATTACTGAGGACAATGTGGAGTATGGCAAATCTTAACCCTGGGCTGCTTCCTTGCATTTCTTGGCCATTTTGGGATGCCATAATATTTGCACTTTAAAAAAATATGTGTTCTTGATAACTATTAGCATACTCCCATTATTAGCCCCATTGAAGTCAATTATATTAATTACAGAAGTAAAGATAAAGACTTTTGTCCTTGGGTTTATGAAATGCATGAAAGAGTAAAACAACTTTTAGTTATTTATATCTGAGTTTTAGCACAGTAGCACTAGAGTCTTTTTACCACTATCAGAATGTTTATGAGAAATTTAAAATATAATAGATATAAAATAATAGTAATATAAGATGCAAAAGAATCTACATCTGCCACTGAAAAGCAGTTTAGAGACCCTCAGCTAAACTTTCATGGGACCATGGGAATGTTGCACCTTCCTGCTCAAGTTTGATTGTGACCACAAGATTTACTTCTGAAACTGTGCTATGATAAGTTAAAGCAAAACCAACTCCCACTCAATTTGCAAAGAGTAAGTTTTGGCTGATATGAGTTA
Source organism: Pedionomus torquatus (assembly GCA_013398155.1). Taxonomy (NCBI): domain Eukaryota; kingdom Metazoa; phylum Chordata; class Aves; order Charadriiformes; family Pedionomidae; genus Pedionomus; species Pedionomus torquatus. The sequence continues at coordinate 173,147 of VZRU01019360.1, forward strand.
CCCCAAAAGTAAAGCTAGATGGAGCTAGAGCATATTAATATATTGCTGATAATTTACTGCTGTTTGACTGCTTGGACTATATCCTCTTGGTCAGGCCAATAATAAATAGAGGTGCTAAAGTGTGATTTGAGTATGATTTCTGGCCATGCAGAAAGAAGTAGTGCTTTTTCATGAAATATGGATGAAACAGTTTCCTATTAGCAAGAAGAGTTTTGTTAAATTCAAAATATTTCATAGGAACATCATGCTAATTTTTCCCAATTTTTAAAAAATGAAAAAGATTTTTTTTTTAATTTTACTATTCCAATTACAATATAATAATTTATTTTTGACCAGACTACAATCTTCATTTTGATTCAAGTTCAGTAAAATACTTACACAATAAAAATACAATCTTAATGAGTTCTCAAATGTATATGTACACAAGAAATATCTAAAGACAACACTTGATATTTTTAATTCAATGTTATAGTAAACTCCCATTCCTATTACTTTATTATGCAGAATGAAAAAAAAATCACAAAATATGGGAATTTTTAGAGCACCAAATGTTGTATATCATAACTTACTCTGAAGATTACAGATTTTTGCTTCAGAGGCTTGTTGACTGCAGCGTTTAGTTCAGGTGCAGTACTGATTAGGAAGGAAGGGTGAATGCTGTGGATAAGCACAGTAGATTACCTGTCATATGACACAGAATACATATCAACACAATGTTAATGGGGACAGAGAAAGTTAACTTTCATTAAAAAAAGCTTCCACTGTTAGCCCTTCCCTCTCACCTGTCAGTGATTATGTGCCTTATTCATGGTATATTTATGAAGAATTAGAACAGCTTTCTTTAGAATTTTTTAACTGATTTACTTCCTTTTAAGCAGTCAGCAAATCTAAGTGTAATGTAGCTGAAGTCCTGTGTCTACATATGCACCATTAACCAAAGTATCGCAAAACACTTGATGTTAGAGAGGCTTCTGGTAGCCCTAACACATAACATACAGTCATAGGCAGGAATTGAAAAAAAGGTCTCTCACTAGAACTTCTGTCACTCACACCATTGTGACATTATATATCATCTATTTCTTGTATACTCATCATGTACTTCTTTCCTACATTCTGATAAAACTTTTGCAAACCAACTGAAAAAAAAAAAAAAAAAGGTCTCATAAGTATTCTCAAGGGCACAGAAAACATCTGTCCCTTTGCAGGACTGTGGCAAATATCTGCAGAGAAAAAACATGTTTTCCTTCGGAATGTGGAGCTCTGGTCTTCAAAAGCAGAACAGGATGACACAGATTGTAGTTTACAGCAGATCTCATTAGATGTAACATCTTAATAGAAATAATTTAATTATCCAAACAAGCTGTCCTTGCCCTACTAAAAGGTTAATACTCAATGCCATTAGCTGACAGATTTTAAGAACAAAGATTAATTTTTGTAATAGTTCCAAACACCTTAGCAGAATGCATACACCTAGAAAGGGCAGACAGTCTAAAAATCTAACAGAATTATAGATGAATATTTTATGTTTCCTTCCAGGGAACAACGCCCTCAAAACCAAACAACAGAAACCTCCCTGCCCCAAACCAACCCCTCAAATCCACCACAAAACGTTTCTGTCTGTGGCCTTATTTTTAATCCCAGCACATCTTAATCCCTTAATAGCATCCTTCACCACTAAGCAGTGATGTATCCTAAGGAAATTAATGAAACTATGAACGATCTTTCTATTACACAAACAAAAGCCACAAGGAAATATAAAGATTTGCTACATAAGTGAAACTAGGAGCTAGCACTTTTGCAGTTTAGCAGGTTCCATGACTGGGGTATCTAGTATAAACACGGCAATAGGAAGGCATAACAGAATTTTGTTAATTAATGTAAATTAATCCATGCAATTCAGTAAAGCAGAAGAACAGGAATATTACAGAAGTATGATGGACTGTCAAGAGATTGTATCGTGAGAATAGTCGTTTCAGACATACGTTTCAGTCAGTATCTTTTCTTACTCAATAGCCAGATGTTGCCTGTGGAAAAAGCATAAGAAACTAGTTATATACGTCCTTGGTTTTCCTCCGAGTGATCAGCAGCTCAAAAACATCCCAAGATAAAGATGACGTTTTGTTCTTAATGGTGATTAATGCTTTGCCCTCAAACACCATGTGTTTGGTACTTCCTTTTTAAATTCACATAAGCTTTTTGGTATCCAAGACATTTTTATGAGATATCTATAGCTTAACTTTGCTTTATACATAAGTGTGTTGTTTTATCAAAAATATTATTCAGCCTTCTTTGAACCTAAGATTTCTTGTTTGTGTCTTATTTTTTCTCTTATGAGAAACTGAGAATTTTCATTCTCTGTTCTTTCCTTTTTAATGACACTTATAACTTCTCGGACTTTTAAGTAAATCTCTCATCTCTTTTCTGGTTGAAAAATCATCTCCTTAATTATTCTTAGCATGAAATCTGTTTAATTCCTTCCAACAGCAAATTTGTCACTTATGTCTTTAATTCCTTTAGTCCTGTTTTTTTTTTGAAATTGAGATCCCAGACTCCAAAGCTAATTGTAGTTTCCTTTATGTGGGTGTATCAGATATTTATATTGATTCACTAGTTTGGGATTTTTTTTATTGATTTATTCCTTTATTTATTTACTGGTAAATTACACTATATAAAGATGTCCTTCTGCAATTCATTGCAGATGTTACCACCTTTAAGTTTGTAAATAATTTTATGAGCAGAGTATGTCACCAAGTTTTCAAAGGCATTCTTATGTTCCTTCCATATCCACCATCAAAACTAGCCACCAGTTCCTACATTTAACTATTATTTACGATAAAATTTAGCTCAGAATTCAGCATGTTATTCTGTAAAGGTAACTAAGTATGAGATTAAACATCTGAAGAAATCAATTAATATAAACATGGTCACTAAAGACTTGTAACAAGCTGATACCTCAGCTGTCAGCGTGGGAAGTGTGGAAGTGATTATGTATGTGTTCAGCAATTTTGGCAAAAGCAGTTTGCCATAAATGCAATCATTTTGGCAGCATATGCAAAGAAATGTAAAATACGAAAGAATTCCTGATAGCTCTATTTCTGAATACTGCTTTCCTATCAACAGTGAATTGAAAATACTTAATCCACAAGAAAGACAGCCAGCCAATTTCTGCTTGATTTAGGAATAATTTTTTTCTTCTTACCTGAGAAAATATATGGAGACAGTAATAAAAAGAATATACATCCTGTATATTTATCCTGCCAAAACATAGTTTAAAAAGAAAAAAAGAAAAAAAAAGTTCATATTTGCCAAAATTAATCTTATGCAAAATTCATTGTTTAATTGCAGCAGCTGCTATCTGAACCTCACTACCTCCAGGAGCTTTACACGGTCTATGAAAAGAGCAAAAGTGATTCAGGTCTTTGATAAAATAACGGTTAATTGTTTAACATTCTACTTAAAATCTATTTATAAGTAGAGTTCCTCAGGCGTCTATCTTGGGCTCTATATTGTTTAATAGATTTCCAAATGATTTGGAAGGGGAGAAGACCAAGATTGTGGATGACTCTAAGTTCTGTTGGTTTATGTGTGTGTATTTGTAGGTGCAGTCAATATGCATGAGGGCACAGTGGCCATCCAGAGGAATAGCTCAGTGGAACAAGACAGCAGAAACTACACACAAAGCAAATGCAAATTCCTGCACCTGCACTTGCCAGCCCCATATTGGTCCAGGCTAGTGACTGTCTTGGACAGAAGCTCTACTGTAAAAGGTTTAGAGCTCCCTTTGGTGTTCCTCATGCCCTGACACCAATGAATTTTAACAGTTTACTGGGCTACATCAACAAAAATGAAATCAGGAGATAGAAGGGAGTCATTATTCTTCTTTACTAAGCACCCAGCCTGAATCACAAATACTTCACCCAGGTTTACACACACAGTACAAAAAGACATAGATAAACTTGAGCAAATCCAGCAGAGAGTGATAAACATTAAGAGAATTCATGGTGTTTAGTAGCTGAATGAGGTTATGATATTGAATCCTCCAAGGAGAACAAAAACAGTAGATAGAAATGATCAAGTCTGCTGACATGATAACAGGAGGTGATCCACGTCTCACAATTGTACAGGAATGCTGTGAACACAATTGCTCAATAGACCTGAAACTTAGTATTGCAGTGCAACATCATTCCAAATTCACAGCTAGCCTTGGCTACATAGTCTGTTTCTATGTACAACAGTCTAGCACCACACCATGCTTTAACGTGTAACTGTGGTGTAATGCTGAGTGATAATGAAAATACTTGGCCCAAGCCTGATAATGTCTGTTCAAGAAATTCAACTAAGTAATAAATACTACTCTTTGACTTCTCTAAAATGACTCACTTACTTGAGGTGTTTTAAAAGTATTGTGGAATATTTTGATTTTGACCTATATGATTTTAGCACTCAAATTAATGTTTATGTTAAATTTACCAATCTATATTAAAGGTAGAAAGTACACCTCAGCTAAAGGCTAGTTTTAGATTGATCAATTAGATATTTCATTTTCAGGAGTTTAGCCTCTTTCAGCCTCACAGACACTTCCTTCTGCATTTTTATCAGCATTGTAGATGACTGCATAAACAGGCTGACAGCCTTTCTGTTTTGGTTAAAGAAGGTAACTAATTTCTTTTTTTTTTTTTTTTTTTTTTTTTTTTTCTTTTTTTCCCCCCTTTTACATGTAATAATTGGAGAGAAGGACATATTTTTTAGTGCTTAAAATTCAAAATGGGTGAATCAGAGTAAGTATTAATATAGGTCTGTCAAATCAGAGCATGCCCTATTATGTTTTCATCCAAGGCAAGTTTCACGTTACTCAGAATTCTCTATCACTTAATCAGATTCTCAGAATAAGCTGCAGAAAATTGTCTGTGTTTAAGAGAAATTATAAATATTCCAGACATTAAATCTTTAAAATAATAAAAAAAAAAAAGTTTGATCATTTGCTGTACACCATTTGCGTGAACAATTTTGCTAATTTAAAACTGTTGAATGGAGAACCTACACAAGCTTTACAAATTTTAAAATTAAACTACTACTGGCCCTTTAAGGAGAAGTAACACAGTAAGGTCACAGTAAGATCCAAACTGATCTCATTCTTTGGAAAAACAAACAAACACCACCACAAAGACCAAAACAAAACAAGAAGCCAAACCATCTTCAGCAAGTAGTGAAATTAAACACTTCCTACCGCAAGACTTCCCCCAGGTAAAAGACTACCCTTTCCCCAGGGGAAAAAATATAATGTTACAGTGATTAGAATTTCTATAAAATACACAACCTTCTACAGTATAACTTTCTGTCCAGTAGATAAACAGAGAGCTTTTATAAGCAGGAGTCATCTATGATTACATAATCTGGTTTTGTCAGTGCAAAGGTCATGGAACTCTTTACAGCACTTCCATATTTTAATTCATCTAAATCTGATTAGATGTAAATTTATCTTTCAGGAGGAAATAATTATTTTTTTTAAAGGTATCAAGTGCTGGAAAATTACCTACATTTTTTAGTAATCACTTCCTTCCATTGGATGTTTATTTTTACTAGTCCTTCCTACACATTTAGGTTTTTATTTGTTAGTATATTTTATCTCTTTTTTTTTTCAAAGAGCCCTGAAATTTCCAGCAACAATTATTGTGCATTTTCTCTCCCCTTCTACCTTCTACCCTACCAGTGGGTAATTTTCCTGTCACAGAATATATTTATTTCTTTTACTTCACCTTTTGCCAAGACCAGATACCCAAGAACATTCATTTGCTTAGGAAAACTGTGATCAAGAAGCATCAAATACAGTGATAATTTTTGTGTGGTGTGGGAACTAGCAGATCTATTTGGTTGTCTAAATGTAGGCATCTTGTGCCATTTGAGATGCCTTAAAGTACCTAATCTGACCTCCAACTGTCACTCCAGAAGAGCTCAATCCGTATCTTATGTCGTATCTGCCAGTTCCACATAGATATGCAGTAAGCATCTAACTGTGCACAACTAAATCCAGGAACAGAGGTCTGTTCAGCTCATCCTAAAATAGACAACAACATTTGGTCAACTAAGTAGCTTTCCAGACACCACCGGGAGCTATTCAGTTATATGAACATAGATGCCTAAACCTATTTGAGACTTTCTAGTGTATCTCAGATGTCTGCCAGGACTGGTAGATAAGGCACTAGACTTAGTATAGACCTGGACCTTTCTGGAGTGGCAATGTGAGGCTCTGCAGGGTACTGTAGGGTCTCTGAAAGAGTAGTACTTAGAATTTCTAGAAGCTGATTGAAGTAATGAAAAATAATCTCCTAACGACATGACTCTTAGTTTCCACTGGTTCCAGCAATAAGCAAGAGTGATTCACTTATACTTAAATTCCTGATTTATAAAGCTTATGAACCTTCTAGGTTTGGTTTTTCCTTGAGTTCAGTGGGGAAGCAATATGCACATCTATCTCTTTTCCAGACAACAATATAGTTTTATAGATATCACAGGATAAAAGCCTATAGGCAGGGGTAGGGACAATAGCCCACCCATAAAGTTCCTGTTGTGTTAGTGTGGAAAATGTGGTCCTTCTTCTGAAAGGACCAAATATCAGCCTTAGAAGGAGACTTTCATGGAGGGAATTTTTAAAGAGGTAGTTGGAAGAACAGAATCAATAAAGGTGCCTGGTCCACTTGCAAGCACTTGACCCTGGAGAGGTGCCCAGTGACTGGGGCTGCCCCAGATGCCCTGTTCCTGCCTGGGATGTTGGGACAGGATCTTGCTGCCATCCCACAGAGAGCTGCTGGCCCTAACAGCTCTGTGATCCTGCCCAAGCCTCGACTGGCACCCTGTGTGTTAGACACAGCAGTTCTACCTTGGGCTCAGACTTCTGTTTGATGTTGGGTGTCCATGAGTATGTAGCTCTAAGGGTTATTGTTTTCTTACATGGTTCTTTCTAATTGGAATGGTGAGCATGAACCACCAATGGCCTCGCTCAGGCCAATCACTTTGATTTTTGACATAGCCAAAGCAATCTAGTGGCCATTACCTGGGCTATTATCACATTCTGGCTTCCTGATGAAACGTGTTAAAAGGATGTTAAGTTTTCTTTCCTCCACCTTTCCTGACTTTTTTTCCATGCTCACCTAAATCATTACAAGAGGTCACATATAGTCCAGAGCTTATCAATAAGCCTTCACTTCATCTGTATTGCTTTTGTTTTCCTAGCACTTATCAGAATCATCTAGTAAGTTAGGTGTTGAGCAGATGTAGCCAAGGTCTCATTTAAATACATGGTGCTGTTAAGCAGCAACAGTGGAGAGCAATTTTACTATTTTGCTTTTCCTTGCTACAATCCTCGCATGGCTTGATAAATTTGATAAATTTCACAGCCAATTTGAAAACCACTTGAAACAAGTATTTTGCAGGCAGTCTAGATATGCCATGTTTTAAATGATATTGTATGCTAAATAAAAACTATACTCAAATATACAGTCTGCACACAAATAAATGCATTGTGCAGTACATAGAAATTACTGTCTAATCAACTCTCTTTGTTCAAGGCTATATTTATTTATTATATTTATTTCAGTTTAAAAATATTGCTACCGCAAAGAACATCTGTATGTTAGTGCTATATTAGTCTAGTAATACATCCCTGACACTTCCAACATCTCTATCTTCAGAAAGAAAGGTAAATTTTCTTTATGAAGTTATGCAGTAGTAAGTCTTAGCTTCATTAACAGATGGCAGGTTTTCAGTCTTGTGTTCCAAACTGTTTGCTTTACTGATAAACTTATTCTTAGCCACTTACTTTAGGTTAAATCTAATCTGAATCTTTGTTTTAAATTGTGATCATGAATACCACAAATCGATTAAATTCTGCCAAATAAATGTAATATTAATAATGAATTGAAAGAACACGAACATACCACACTTCCTTTCGTGACTATGCTACAACTTATCTCAGATTACTGTCTGTTTCTACACTTTTAAAAATAAAAATGCAAAACCAAAGTGCCTGGAAATCATGTCCAGCAGCCCTCAGATTGCTTACCATTTAAATGTTTTCTTCTTTTACAATTAATAAAAGCTGTTCAGCATCACAGTTGCTTCGCAAAGCTCAAAGAACATTGTGAAGGACAGAGGAATCATGAATTCTGTTTTAAAAATAAAGAAATGTAGTCACAGAGTGGCAAAGCAATTTACTTTAGATCACTCATCAGGCCACTGACAGAGCTACATGTTATCATTTGATGCATCCCTGAATGCCTCTAAAATGAGGTGCTAGATATTTAAATTAGTTTGAATTTGTTCCACAGCTGCCTGCAGACATAAGGTCAAAGGTAAGTTATAAAACTGAGGTGCACAAAGAGAGCTGTTATTAGGGCAGGCCTAAATACTGCCTTCAGTACTTTATAACAAACATTTTAAAAAATTATGCATTTGCACACACACATACACACACTTTATATTAAAAAAAAAATTTAGGAGAAAAGTTTCTTCCAGTCATTCTTATTTGATATAATCATGCTATATTTATTGCATAGTCCCTGAGGGCTTTTAAAATGATAATGTGTCTAGGGATTTTCAACTCTTACAGTAAAAGTTCCCATAGTTTTAATTGTGGCAGACAGAGCAGGTTATCAGCCTAAAAATGCAAAATCAAGTGGAAGTTGACAAGTTTGACTCAAAGGAAAACAGAGAAGGGAGTGGGAAGGAGAATCAACAAGGAAAAAAAGTTAATATGGACCCTCTGAAAACTGGTGCAATTGAAACCTGAAGAATTCTAAAGGGAATGGAGCTATGAGAAACACTGGGAAAATTCTAGGTCTCCCCACAAAAAGAAATATGTTCTTTACACTGAGAAAAATTATGATAGTCCACCATATAAGTCTGAAAGAATGCTTAGCTGAGAAAATAATTAAAATTAATCATGTTAAATCCTTTGCATTTTATAAAAGACACTTGATTTTATAAAAGATATTGCCCTAAGTAGATAATATGACACATCTATCCTGTCACCACTGTTTTTGATGTTTTATTCAAATCCTGCATTTTCATCTCTCTTCGATATTTCTATAGAACAATCTCTGTAGAATCTGAGCTCTAAAGCTTATGATTTACTTTATACAGGCATATGATTTATGCTGCATTTTTCTAAAGAGCATACTCATTACATACTCTGTGGCACATTTTTTTTTCTATTTATGAAACCCAATAAAATACTTAATATTTTTATAGTTGCTGTTAATCTAAGGTATGTAATCAGTACATATTTGAAGACTAGTTGTCGCGGTTTCAGCCAAACCCACCAA
>VZRU01019360.1:197765-237090 GCA_013398155.1 Pedionomus torquatus
CAGCGTCAGAAGAAAAGTTAGTCCTGGGCCTCTCAACCCAGAACAACCAGGTATGCAGGTGGTGTGGCATAAATATCTACTGGATAATCATACTGTCATAAAAATAATATAATTATTATCTACAGGAATTAAAAAATATTTATTACAAGACTGTATACATTGCATATAGTAAAGTCTATATAACTTATATCCTGTACTCAAAGAGGTAAATACTGTTTAAGCTTTCATTTTTAACCTTTTAAATTCAAGCAAAACTACAACATGTTTCGATTATCCCTTCTAGTAATTTTTACAAAAGATATGCAGTTAAGTAGGTCTGATTGCAAAATGGCAACCACAAATTTGAAAGATTCTTTAGGACATTTTTAGAATCATTTAACTGAAACAAAAATAAAATGCCACACTTCAATATTTGCTATTTTATATTCTGCTAGACTAAGCATTCAGCATAGAACACCACCTGAAAGAGTTCTAATTTTCTGTTCAGTAAAAATATTGCATAACAGCGTAAGTGAAGATCGAGTGAGAAGTGAACTATGAGTAGAAGGAACTATGAAAGAAAATGTGCCAAATGCTATGAATTTCAACTAAGGAATTCAATGAAACTTAACACCTACATTCATAAGAGGATGACTGAAGCATATTAGAACAGCCCTTATGTCTCTTCACGAAGGTATGTGGAATGATTGTAAAGGAAGAGAAGCAGAAAATTGTGGGGTTTTTGGGTAAGAATATGAACCTATACAACATTCATGAAGGGGCATTAGCTTTAGTAGCCTAGAGTTAGTTTATAAAAAATAAAAGCCAGTTATCAGACTGTTACTAGATTTTGAGAAATACTGTGCTTCTAATAGAAGTGAATGTTTGGGAAGATAGTGTTTTCATGTAAGAACTCAAAATGTGAAAACAATTTCTGAAGTGTTTATAATATGAGACAGTAAGACAAACTGTAATTTCAGAGCTAGAGACTCATTATTTTTAAACTCTGATTTGAACTTAAAAGCAGATAGACAGGTATAAGTACTAAAGATGGGTGAGCTAAATACTAGGCCTTTATGGAGCCTGTCTTTTTAAGCTGACCAAAGAGACTATTAATTTTACACTAAAATTAGTGTGTGTTATGTACTTTACACTAAAACTACTGTGTGTTACACATGAAAGATACACATTTAGCACTTTCTCTTGATAAAAAATCACAAAAGCATTTTCACAAAACAAGTATTTATCTGTTCTCATATTCTGTCCTGGTTTGAGGTAAAATTGACCAATTTTCTGTTTCACAATTTTACTTTCTTAGCTAAGCCTCTTCTAACTAACTAAACTTTGAAATTAACAGCACATTGTTCAGAACTGTTTCGTCTTGCAGTGATAAGGCCTGATTATACCAAAGAATGGTATGCAGAGAGGCCCTTGCTTATACTTATTGCTATAACAAACAAGGTCAGGTAATTTCATTATTTGCCCTGTTGGAGGGTCGGAAGTGGAAAACTGTAGAGGGATCCCACTTGCAAGGAGGAATGGACAGGACAGGTGACCCAGAACTGACCAACAGGGGTATTCCATCCCATCCACATCATGCCCCGTATAAAAGCTGAGGGATCAAAAGGTCAGCTCTCCTTCTTCGATGGCCAATGTCCAAGGAGGACCCTGCCTGTTCATCTGCCTTTGATCCTGATCCGAGTGTTCCTGACTCCAGATCTGGAATCCAGCTCTTGTCAATCACTGAGTCCAGTCTGGGACTTTTCCTGAAGCCTGCTGGTGATGTGGTCGTCATCCTGGGAGCTTGATATGGTTTTGCATAAACTGTATCTATTTCATAATTTTTCTTATTTTAATTTTAGTATTAATACTTCATTAAAGTAGCTTAGTTTTTCTAAACTCCTGATTGTCTTTAACCTCTTCCTCTCTTTTTTTTTTTTTTTCCTTAAAGGGGGGAGGAAGGGCCATCTGTCAATCAGGTTTTGGTAAATTTGGCTGAAACTACAACATACTCATAATTTTCTTGGCTCAGCAAGAAGATGAATTACAGATATGAAATGCTTCATCTTGTGAAAACAAGTTCTGATCAGAGAATATAGGCATACCTATTTCACCTCCTGAAATTATTTATGTTCTTCATTCAGTGTAAACTGCAGCCATTTATCCTGTAATGACGATACCAGGTTTTGCGTGTTCAATATTACATTTATATTACCTCAACAGCAACAAAATTATGAAAACAACATTACTGCAACTTCATCTTACAGTCTTTAGAGTCACACTAATTTTTTTAGGACAAATAAAAGCCTATTACCCAAAAAGTGGACAAATGCAGGTCAGAGTGATAGCTGAACTTAACGCTATGAAGCAAATACAGTCATGTTGCACATTGACATACAGTGCTTATAAATGCTTAGACCATTTAGCGATAAAACTGTTCACATGTTGAGTATATACAAGCAGCAAAAAACATTCTTGAAAATATAAGCTTTATAGAAGAATGAAGATAAAAGGAAATAAAATCAAGCTTAAATACAAAAATTAGGGAGAAAATAAAATTTCCAAGAAACCAGACAAGTATCAGGAGGAGAATTATTCTTTTTATTAAAAAAAAAAATAAATATTTAGAGGTCTGTTATCTCCAAATCGCAATATGTTGCAAATAACTCTAAGTTAAAAGAAAGTTTAAAAATACTGGAAAGTTTAACTCAGTTCTCTGGCACCAAAACAGATGCGACAGCACCCTTTGAAATTGTTTGGTTTTCTTTTTTCATCTGCTGAAATATTCACACAAGATTAAAATCCAGATGACCCAACTATACACCCAATTCCATTCAAAAAATAAATAACTAGATTAAAAAGGGGCTACAATAAGAACTTATAAATGCTACATAAAACTTAGGTAACAGCAATATGATGATATAAGGTGATATGAAAGAAAGATCTGCTCCCACAGGACAGCTTATACTTGAGCACATAATGTCTCAGGACATTATTTCTATTCCCATGATTCTTAAACAAAGTGAACTTATGGGGAAGGAGAGGTAATGCCTCCATCTCAAGGCATCTCAGTGGTACCATAGACCTTGTTTTCATACTTTGCATCTGTCATGTCTGCAAGTATTCTATGTCATAGCATCATTCTCTATATATTCACAGCAAGTCTGACACTTTGAATTTGTCCTATGCAGACCACGTGTCTAATCTTTCTGGCTTCAAATTACTACAAACTGGCAGTGAGACCTTGGTCCAATTCCATCCTGCTTTCAGATGCTTCATCTTTTCTTTAAGAAAAGACTGGAAAACATGGATACTCTCTCAAATTTCAAAGCCGCTTGTGTCACACAGGAGCCAGTAGGCCAGACAGAATCAACAGGACTGAGCAGAGCAGCAAATAAAAGAGAAGTGTAGAGTAAAACTCCATGAGGCTATCACAAGAGTTGAGAAAGAAGGATGTCAATTCAGTAAGCAGTTTAAAACTGAAGATATATATGTTGCATTAATGTTACAACTACATTTTCCCACCTTTAGAGAAAACATATGAGTTACTGATCCTCTGTTTCAGGCTGAAAAAAAGCATTGGAACTTTAGTCAATTCTAGTAGAGTCTGCTTTTTGTCATTACTGTTAGTAAACAAGATCTGTTTTTCTTACAAGTCACTTACTACATTGACACATTTAAAAGTTAGTGTGTTGGTTTTTTTCTTATCAAAGACACACTATAGCTTTGAGTTCAAAGAGTTCTCATTTATGGAAAACATACCATTAGTTCTCCAAGTAAGTTGCTCAGTCTTATTGATCCAGCTGATTTTCTCTTTCAGCCTCCTGGGAGTAGAAATACATACTCCACTATGAGACTGTGCTTTCTTCTTTTTTGCCCTTACAGGAAAGCAAGAGTCCTAAGAGAATTTCTAAAAAACAATTGTATTTTTCCTTTCAAATCTCTTGTTTGGTCTCACATTTGTTGTGCTACCAATAGAACACCAAGTGGCACAATTTCTTACAGTGTCTCTCTCTATATATATATCTGCACATATTCTCCTTTGTGTTCATGAGACACCGTCTCCCCAGGCAAGCTTCATTTCCCCTGTGCTTTCAGTGGTCTTAGCAGAACAACCAACTGCCAGTTTTCCTTCAGAGACACAAAGTGAAGCTATTGAAAATACTGCAACACTTTTCAGTAATATTTTTTACTCCAAGCAATTCAATGCCTGCAACTTGCAATGTCTTGAAACTGTTGCATGAATTACATAAAACTAACTACTTACATCTGTACTTTTTTAAATTAAATTATATAACATTTGATTGGCCAAATATGTATATATATATATATTCATCCATATCTTGATAGATCTTTTTTCCTACACTAAGAAATTTCTTATATACTAACTTGATGCAAGTAGCATCCTTTGACCTATGGCAATTGCTCTAAAATAAAAATTTAAAAAGTAATTTTCACATCAAGCTGCAGAAGCTTACTAATGTACAATGCATTACTAAGAATAATAGAAATTACTTGGAAATATTGTTACAGAACATAGCGTGGCAACAGCAGTAAGCCAGTTTAAGTTATTCATTAAAGACTGAAGTTAGATTACTTCTCATTCTTATGAGCTAAGAACATGTGCTTGAAGCAGTAACACGACAGACTTAACACTATAAATTGTTAAGACCTGTTAACTGGATTAGGAGGTCATTCCACTAGTTGCAGCCGTTCTACAAGGGAAATAGTTCATTCTTTCTGTATAGCATTCAAGGCCTTACAAAGTACAAGTGTGTCATATAATGAAAAGCCTGAAGACCTTCAGGATTTGCCTGCACTAGAAAATCTCATTACTTTAAAGTACATGTATCTTCTTAGCAGATGCACAAATATGATACTTTTGAAAAGTTTGTAATTATACAACCATGAACCAAAATAGTGTCGTGTTACAGAAGTAAAAATTGTCTGTGTAAAAATTGGTGTGCTGTTTTACCAGCACAATGTGAGGGGTTTTGTTTTTATAGTTAGGTTCACAGTAAGATAAGTGTTATAGTAACACTTATCTTACACTTAATGTAAAAAAATACAAGGCCCTCAGAGATTCATATGTCCATCTGCTTTGGCAAAACAATGTTAGAGGCAAGAGTCTGTCACACAACAATGATTGTTGCTTTTCTAAGTAAACCAAAAATATATATTTAAAAACAAAACAAATCAAAACAAAACAAAACAGAAAATGTTTCTTGCAAACAAATTAAAAGCTATTCCTGAATAAATTTCTTTAATTCATATACTTTCAGCTGAGATGGGGCAATAAAGGGAAACATATAGAAAACTCCCTGGAAGATTTCTACAATTCAGAATGACTTAATTTAAGTGAATTTCAATACTCTGCCTCCAAAATCTTCCATTAAACCCCAAAATCAAAAATTTACCTGTTCTATAGTCAGTCATATAACTTCAGGTTTTGGAACAAAGTCTTTCCTTGAAAAATCCTGTGCTAGGAGGAAAAAAAAAATAAAAAAATAAAAAAGTGAAGACTATTTATATTTATTGAAATCTATAGCTTTTACTGACATAAATACTTCCATGCTAACTTCACAAAAGCAGATATTAAAAATACTATGTAGGCGTAAAACATCCAAATAATAAATGAAGTAATTTTCCTTCTCCACTCCAAAGACAGGGTGTCAAAATCTACAAGGAAAGCTACATAATTATTTTAGGTCATATGTAGAAGGGAATCCATACCTGATGTGTGAGATCATCTTGCTTTATGGATCCTTCTCTTTTTGGAGTAAAGCAAAAGAGTTGTGTAAGTGTTGGCTGCTCTACCTAGATCTATGTAATGGATACAATAATTAATTGCAGTTTCAGTGACATGAGGACAGTTCTATGAAGAAACTAAATGAAGAACTGACCCTAAAACTAAACCTCGTGATCTAACTGCACACCCTTTGCGAGTTTCTCTTTTCTTCTTTATCTTTCTGTAAACTGTATCCAACATAAAACCTGAATAAGAAAAACCAAATCCCCTAGTGATGAATACAGAACTTCGATTAGGTCTTTCTTCATCCCATGCAGCACGCAAGCTAGACCAAGTCACTACTAAAGCAGGCAGCGTGCTGCAGGTAACCACCTTCAGGCTACGAAAGGAACACAAAGAACACTTGCAGTTTTTTAAATGCCTGGCATAATTCCATTGCTTAAGGCCTGCAGTGCTCTGGGTGAATGACAATGCCTCTGTCTCTTCTGTAACAGAGCACCTAACATATAATACATACATTTTTACTTGGTCAATAAAAGTTATTGTACCCTAAGTTGGCCAGAAACTTATCCTGAAAAATACGTAATTCTGATTATTCAGTTTTTACTGCTTCCTTTTTCACTAGACTGAGAAATATTTTGAAATTACACACACACTTTAATCCTCTGTTGTCTTTGCTATGAAAGGTAGGCATTGGTCTTGATTTACAGTGTTAAGATGTTAATTCTTGGTTCTAATGCTACCAATAAGAAAGGAACTTTTCTTTGCATCTATTATTCACTACACTGATGCTTCTATTTCTAGAAAATATAGTAAATTCTTCTGCTGAAGTATTTTGGTTAAATTATGTCAGGTTCAGAGCATTGCCAAACTTTATTGCATTCAGAATATTACAGAACCACTTGTAATAATGCTAGTCAAATAATTTCTTGCTGCTACTATGCATTTAAACAGATTGCAGTTGTTTCTTGTTGATTGTCACAGCTTTATTTCCAGCTATCCTCTGCAAATTCATCAGTGTACTTTTTAAGAACACATTACCATTTTTGCAACTTGCAAATACACTGGTATTTTAAGAACTTTTATAAGAACTAGCAACCATGTACAGCAAATCTTTTAATACAAATGCACCATTTTCCCAAGTCAACTAAGCATAGGTGCATTTTTGCCATTGAAAAGATAGATACTTAGTAAAAAGGTGTATCTGTTAATTTCACTAAGTGCAGCTAAAATAACCTAGGATTGTAAAAAACTGACTTGAAATCTCTAGACTGCTAGCTAAATTTTCAGTGAGGAATAATGGCAAAACCCCATCCTTTGTTTGTCTGCAAGAACTGCTTCATGGTTAGAGAGATATCTGCACACATCACAGGAGGGAGAGCTGAAGGTCAAGAGGTTAATTCTACTTACTGCAACGTATATTCTGCAACCGACTTGTAGCTGTGTGATCTGCAGAATTCTCACTTAATAGGGAAGGCTTAAAGAAAAAGAAAAACAAATTCCTTTTAATGATAGTTCAAATCACTAAGATTTAGCAAGGGAAAGGAAGACTAATATTGGGGGAAGGGAGTTGCTGTATTTTCATCTTGTTCTTTCTTGTCTTTATGTTCAGAGGACAGGAGAGTGTTTGAAAGCATTTTTTCAAGAGAAATCAAAGGAGAAATAATGATGGGGAGGGTGAACTTTTATTCCTTAAAAAGAGAACCTTCTGCAAAAAGCTGCTACTCAAAGCCATGAACATACAACAAGGTGAAAAGCAGCACAATCCTCTTACAAAGAAAATTGTGGAAATAACAAGTCTCCAACTATAAGCGTCATTAATCTGAAAAAAAACCCAAACTAACAAACAAAAAACCCCCACAACAATGTGGGCATGGGTCATTAAATGTACTATAATCTATTCAGTGAGTTTAATGTAAGGGTCATTATGAATTTAGTGCTTATTAATGATTTATAAGTCGATGGCAGCTAGAAGTCACTCCTGGGGTAGACACACCAATGTGCTGTTTTGCTTCTGCATACCAATTAAGTGAAAGATTCAATTCAGAGAACAGCAAACTAATCTAAAGAATCTAGAACACTTTTCTGGTAATTTTGCAAAGGATACCTGTCATACTGCTCTTTTTCATTTCCAAATTAAGTGGATATACAAAACCCTGTGCCAATCACTTTTCTTCATCATCTTTCCTATGACATGAGAAATGCCCAAGATAATGTTTAAATATCTCATACCATGGGTGAAATGTAAGATTCAGATCATATGTCTGTTACTGCAGTATATGGAACATTACTTTTCTCAAATTTTACACTAATTTAGATTAGCAGAGCATCACAGCATTTGCACATCATACTGAGAACATATTCAGAAGTTCCAGCAGGAACATACATATTCATACATGTGTTGCATACTACGGCTGACAAACAATTAAACAGAGAAGGCTGGTTAGAATTCCCATCAGCAGAATTGATAGCCTACTTTCAATATAATTGGGACAACTAAACTAAATCCCTTTTGATTTCTTCCCTGTCAGTGTGATGTGATAAGATTGGCTTTTCTACCGATTACCTAACCAGCAGCCATATGCCCAGGCCTAGCTTTGCCTGCATTATTTTTGTTTGCTTGATTGGGGTTTTGTTTTTTTTAATTGTTTCTTTTTCAAACTTCTTACTGCCTGTGATCCTGTTGTGTGAAATGCTAAAGGCCAGCAGAGCAGCAGAGGCTTCAGGAGTGGTACCAAAATAGATTTTATTTTCAAATTTAAAATCTGACAGCCTTACTAGTACTCAACATGAAGCAGACCCTTAATTTGAGACAGAATGTCATGATACAGTCTTTAATGAGGAATTAGTGAGTAAAGAGCTTTATCACAGCTTTCCCTTAATCAGCACTAATTGGAGAAAGAGAAACAGAGATAAAATGCCTGTACTACTGAGTTTCACTTTCTACTGCATTACACCTTGTAAACATTCACACTTTTGCAGAGGTATTGTAAAGAAAGGCGGACCCATTAGAGAAGAAAAGATTTCTATGGGGCACCAAGGAATGACTGGCTGGAAGTTGATGCTTTCCTAAGCCATGGTCTTCCCTCCCTCCTGAGGACACAGAATGATACAGAAGTTCAGCACCTCATACATTAGCATCTGAAACCAACTCTATGTTCTCTTCCATATTTACAGCTTTTGTGCTTTCTTTACTTTTCTCAATAAACTTTATTTTCTTCTGTGTGGAGGTCTGCCACTATATTAGTGTCTGCTAATAGTGTCTCATCCTTTTGACCTTGGCAAACACAAAGACAAGATAGAGGTTACAACTCTGGCCTTCAATTAAACTGACATTCTTCTGCCTAGATTTCTAATCTGGCTTTGGGGATCTTATTTTTTCAGTTTCAGTTCTGACTTTGGCAACACAATGCAGGCAAGGTGATTGAAACTACTAACTGAAAAAATAGAAAAGTCATCCATAGCTGGGAAAATGCCAATTGGATAAGAGGGACCTTTATTCCCCTTGCAGTATTTGTCTCTACATAACTGCAGTGGTAATGAAAACGTAAGGAGAAGCAAACCTATAAAAGCTTATGTATGCCTCATTCCCTTTTTTACTACATAGTTGTGGAAGGCAATGGCTTATTTGTACATTCTGGTCTCATTTAGCATTCTGGTACAAAAGCTACAAGATGGAGAGCTGCCACCTCCAAAACCATTCAGGAAATTATACGTAGCTTTGTGAATAAAAAATGGTTTAAATTTCTGTATAGTTTGGCTTAGAATGATGCTAGATGACAGCTGTCTGTCCAGTTCAATGGTTGTAGAAACTAAGTAACTTCATGACTCTCAGTTCCATTGTTGTAAGGTTATCTGAAGTGCAGCCTGCCTGCAAATCCCATCTGTCTCCATAATAACTAACACCGAACCTTTGAAAAGCTTTGCATGCACAGCATGTGAAGCTGCTGAAGGTAGTGGTCAAAATAAGTCATTCTGCACCTAGTATGTTTATGCTGCAGAGGTGTTCACATAAACCTAAAAGGTTATAGAGTATGCCTGAGTTTTTCTTCCTGGAAGCCTCAGAGCTTCTAAAATAAAGATACGTAAACATCTCTTCCTCACTGTTTAGTTTTAGTCAATTTTGTCCATTTAACAAACAGTAAAAATGACTAATTTTCCTCTTCAAGACATTTCTTGTCAATATCTTAAATGATACAAAATTTCTTTCTATCTTTGTACACATGCACAAGAAAGAAAATAATTCTCTAACAGCTAAACTAACATGCCTCCCATTAAAACATTCAGGAAAGTCAGAAGTAGAAAGTTATATTTCTGTCATGTATTCATTTTTTTAAGTCTTTACAAGTATAAAATGCAGTATTTAGTCTCTTTCTAGCTCTTCTTATATATTTAGTGCCATACCAACCTATACATCACTGGAACCTGTAATAAAAAGGTCAATCAGAAGCTAAAATACAAAATGCATTCCACCCCATATTTTTCTAATTAAATGTTGTGTGGCCATCATCATGATCGGTAATTTAAAAGACAATGGAGAACACTTTTTCCCTTTGCTTCTGAGAATATTCACACAACCAGGTGGTCGTCAGATTTAATTGGAAGGAAGGATATGTCAAAAATATTCTCTAGAAAGAGTTAAAGCTTTCTAACAGGTCAGTGAAAATCCCATTGACATTAATGGGTATGACAAATTGAAGGCCTTTTGGCACATGCTCATGTAAGATCAAACACCTTTTTTGTCTGTCTGGTACTAGACCA
The DNA here is from genome assembly GCA_013398155.1 of Pedionomus torquatus. Lineage (NCBI taxonomy): Eukaryota > Metazoa > Chordata > Aves > Charadriiformes > Pedionomidae > Pedionomus > Pedionomus torquatus. The sequence goes on from VZRU01019360.1 coordinate 208,255, forward strand.
ACAAAATATCTGCCGACTGTGGGGATCACAGAGGGGAATAATTTCTTTTCCTTTTCATTGTGTGTTATTCAGTGCAATACAGCTTGAAAAATGGCAGTGACACCCCCTGTAATCATTTGTTTGTGTATTTATCCAGATCTCTGCTGAGAGGTGGATGACAGCACCTATTGCTTATTGTTTAACTTTTATTTCATTGTGCTCTGAAGAGATAACTGCACTCCGAGCTACACCTCCAGATTTTTTTTTTAAACCAGTATATAGCTTACATCAGCTTTATTTATAAAAAAAAATGTTCAGAAAAAAGTATGGTTTGATGAATATGATTACTTTTTCTCCTGATTCCCTACTCAGAAAACCATGGTTCCAGAAACAGAGACATACCAGGATTTTTTTATTATTATTTCCCTTTTATCGGAATAGCTATTTTTTTAGCTCATCAGTAATGTTATCTTGTCCTTACTCAAGTGTCTCTCTGACCACTCATTGATAATTTGGTTATTTGTAACCTTACACCAGGATAAGGAGCACAGTGAAGAGATCATTTCACTGGACCTATTGAGGTATGAGAAAAGTGACTGGTGAATGGTATGGAATCACAGCATAAAGCCTATACAAAAACACTACTCAGGTAAGTGAGACCTTCACCACATCTTCCTGGCTGGAAAACAGAGTTATACATGAGCTTTTTCTGTATAATTCTTTCTAAATTCACACCTATATATAACATATTGGGGCAGAAGACCAGCACATGTTAGAAAATCCTTTAGTAACTAGTGGTTGGCCAAAGAGGCAGACCCACAGCTGTATGTTTAGTAAGGTCTTTGAGGTTTAAACTTCCTTTGTAATTTAGAAAACAGTAAGTAATTAAATCAATAGCTACTTCATCAGTGGAATAAATACAGACAGTGTAGAAGGCTGAGATGAGGTAAAACTTCAACATTCAGAATCTGGGATGCCAATCAGGACAAGGACACATCCACCAGATAAAGTCAGTGTCCCGCTAGGATGAGCCAGTGGTACTGGTCTAAACCAGTCTGGAGGGGCAGGGATCTTGGTTGAAATGTGATGGATGAAATGTCTATGTTGCCACAAGGTTTGTATTATAAGTCACTGAAAGATATGATTCTGTCCTTGAGGCCACCGAACCTCACTCAACTCCCTCATGATGTGTGGTGGCTCCAAAGTAGGAAATAGTTGATTTAAAATATTTTATGTGAATAGAAAAAAGTTTATAATTTTAGGTGCCTCTTTTCCTTGAAATGTGTTTTTCAGATGTGTTCGTATGAACCTGTACCTCATTTTCTCATTCTAGACTTTAATGTATTCAACAATTACCTGTGCATCGATGCCTTTATATTGTTAATCACATGCCTTATTTACTTACAGTCTCACAATATCTAGGACATTTTAAGGACAGAAACATCACCTTTTCATTGCTATTCACATAAAGTAGACTGACTTAATTTCTCTACCTCATTTACTATTTTCTTTCTGAAATTTAGGAAGGGAATTCTGGATAAGTGAAAAGCCATGTAAGCCTTGAACTGGAGGGGTTGGGACAAGGAAGTCATGAGAGGACTACAGTGGAATGTAGGACTATAATGGAAGTGGGCCAGCAAAAAAAAGGTGGCTTCACACAGACTGAAAATAAAATTAAATAAACTGTCTCCTAAAGCAATGAGAGAGACAAGAGAAACACATTAATAAAATCTAAACCCAGGTGGAAAACTAAGTATTGTAAAAGTGTGTCCTGTTTCCAATATTTCTTTTCCTCTTGGAACATTGACTAGAGACTAATAGCTAAAGATTTAAACTCATCAGGACATAGCGGGCTGTGTGGGGGAATATGCGTGGAATACTTCAATTTACAATGGGACTTTCATTACTGTTGTTAGACAAAACAGCTATATTTTCTATTAAATGTATAGAAATGTATCCCTTCAACTATTTATAATCAAGAATCAGAGCTTGCCCTTAGGCTTTAATATAAGCCTCACAAGTGTTTGTCTAAAGACTAAGTGTTGTCCTTTAGTATGCAAACCTTGGAAATTGGGTTCTGTTGCCTTGGGAAATTTCCTTTGCACTAAATATATTCTGTATTTTTTTCTTTGGAAAGGGAAATCATAAAAGCAAATGACAACAATATATCATTCCCCAACTTTTAAGATTTGACAGCTAGCAATGATTAAGTCTTTCAATCAGTACAAGGATCTATCATCTCTAAATCTTCAAACAATACAATATTTTGGAGTTTGTGCTATGTGGTTTGTACGCAAAGGAATGGAATTCCAGAAATTGTTTGCATTATATGCAAATATTCATATTCACCTAGAAAATGCATGTTTACCTTGAGAAAAGACATAAGCATATACTTTTTTAAATTGTCCTTGTCCAGGATAATGGTTTACACTAGGCCAGGTGACAATTGAAATTGCAGGATTCCGCTTTGTGACAGCACTTAAGAGCATTTTTGATGAGAAAGCAAGAGCTTGAAACCTTTACTATTCAATGTTTATGTATCATAGAAAGGAAAGGTTAGTTGGGTAATACAAAAGAAGTCTTCAAAAATTGCCAAGAAAATAATATTTAACTGCGTCTTTGTGAATTAAAAAAATATTGATAGCAAAGGACACTATTTCTACAGTTTCTACATTAATCTTTTTTCTTAGGAGTATGCTAGTTATGGTCATTATATTCTGAGCTGTAGCATGCCTTTGAAATAAATAGATATTTTTTTCTTTCATGTGAACTTAAACATAGTTCTTATCCCACAGCCTGACATAAAGATTTGTAGGAATGAAGAACAACGTAGAGTGATACCCTGCCCCTTTGAAGGGGATCTATTGTAGCATCTCACTCTTTCTGAGATCAAGAATTTGTATTTACCATAAAGACAGCAATCAAGCTTTCCTTGCGATGTTTTGTCTATCATTTCATTATAAATTAGTTAATGTTCACCTGACCTTTATTCTACTTATGAAAAAATATTACAAATGAAAAAATGTTAGAGGAGATATGATGTTGACACAACAGAATCCCCATTTCCCCCTAAAGCTGTTGTGTGTGCCCAGACAACAACCAGATATTAAGTATCTCAAATTTGTTCAGCTGTTGATACAGACTTCAATTTACCTATATGTTCTTATTCACCAAAACATCTAGACATCTGCTTAATTAGCTTAGCTGGGTTTTGATAAGTTTTATCAGAGGCTTCAATACTTTTTTTTAAATTAAAAGCTTACGAATGACCTGTGTAGAGACAGGGGGCAGTGAAATTCAATGCATTTTTTTTCTAATTGTATGCCAGATGCAATGAATTTTGCAGCAACCAATTAGGCAAACTGAATTGCCTAGTGATCTTAATCTTATATGTTGCCTTATGATCTTTATGCAGGAGGATAATGATATGCTGTGTATATATCATCATCATTTGAAAAAGTGAAATTATTTTTAAAAATACATCAAAATGAGGTAGAGAAAATAATTTCTTCTTCTAATCATGTGTTGCATCTTACTACAAGAATATTTAATTAATAAAATATAACATAATTGTGAATTTACATTAAGCAACTTGCCACAAATTTTAAAAAATGTCATCTTCTTAAGTTCATACAGCAGTAGCTGCTCACAGGCTGAACAGAGTGCAGTCTGCAGAGTCACAGTTATTCTCATTTAAAGCAAATGACAAGACTGACTGGTTTCATCATGGTTACAAAAAACTTATTTCCTTATGTCCATTTTTCACGTTTACCATGTGTTACCCAACTTGTTCTGTAACGCATAATGGAAAGTCTTCAAATGTATGCATTAAACCTGTGCCAATATAATCATCCAAGGGCTTAAAGAAAAACACATTTTTGTAACCACTTTGCAGAGCATGGAAGCAACAAAAGGTTCTTCATTTCATGTTTAGTGACATGTCCTCTAGTACTTCCATTTCTATTCCATTTTTCTGTTTTGTTTTGTTTTGTTTTTTCCTTTTTAGCAAAATTATCAGTCTATTTCTTGTGCCATGCCAAAACCTGTCTGCAAATATCAGTTTGATATTTAATACCCTTATTCCCTGAGGCTTCTTCAAATATCCACTTAGCTTAGCTCAACGTTGTCAATCAGTCAGTTCTTGCCTATCATGTGTTAGTAACACCATAGTGTTCAGGGAAGTGTGAGTATAATGAGGATCAGAATATCACGACAGATAAAAGCATCGCAATCTTCCAGCACTCACTATTGTCTATGACATAGTTGTGAGCAAGACTTATCTGATGTTTTAGTGAATATAGTAAAGATAGCACTAAAGAGACACCAATGTATCCTCTAAGAAAAAGGACAGAGGTTTGGAACACACAAACAGATCAAAGGAGCTAAAACCACTAGACTTTATGGCCAGATTTTCTGGTGGATATCCAGACTTTAATTTTCAATGTTATTATTATTTTATTTTATTTTAGTTATTTTTAATTTTTTAGTATACTTGCAGAAATTAACTCAACGATCAATATTTTCATATACAAGGTATAGCCCACGTTTTCTGTTTACTGTAGATGTAGTTGCAGCATAATAGGAAGGATTTGGAAACTAAGGGTCAATAGATTCATTGCTTCAGAGGACTACATGGAAACATTTTGGATCCTGATGAGAACAGATCATATTCCTTTTTTTTTTTTTTTTCCATCCCCATCTTCTTAGTTGCACTTATGATCCAAGATTATGATCCAAGATTTCTAGTAGAAAACTGGACATGGAGTTCTTGGTTCAGTTTACATTTTACAATATTTACAGTTACAGTAGTTACACTAAGTTACAGTAGTTATTAATAAGTGAACATTCATATCTTGGAATATTTTGTTTGGGAGGCTGAAGTAATGGTGCAAGACAAGATATATGAGAAAAAAAAACCATAGCTTTGTTTTTTATTTAGCATCTAGAGAAGAAAATTTGTTCTTCAATAGGATATTGAAGGCATTCACAAAACTCACATCAATTACCATGGTGTGTAATTATGACATATAAAACTAAATAACATTCATTAGTAAATTTTGTGGCCATTTTCTGTCAAGCAAGTTACAGATAAGGCAGAAAAATCTTGATCTTCTTCTGCATTTCACTAAGATCCAGGGTTGCTGAGATCCACTATATTGACTGGATCTAACATAGCTAGATAACAGTTTATCTACCAGGTGTATTCTTGCATTATGGACCATAAATGAATTGTCATTGTTGAAGACAAGTTGAAAACTCCACAAGTATAAACTTTATGAGCTGCAGAAATCCATCTAACAAGAAATTAAAAATATCTTCTGTTTTCTAACTTTTCTGTTTCCAGTTCTGTGCACAACACTACACAGTTCTTAGTGATAATAGTTATAGAAAAGCCATTCAGGATTCAACATATTTTGAAATAATCATGCTAAAGAGAAATAGAAAAGAATGTTTATATGTGTGTTAGATTCCAAATGAAAATTTCTGTAGATGTTTATACATATGAACTCAATATAATTCTGCAGAAATGTTACAGAATGGTGAACAAATTAATTTTAAAGCCTTCATGAACAGAATATGTTTTGGTTGCTCTATATCAATTCAGTAAACATGAATTTATTAAAGAAGGCTTAAACAGTCATTCAACATGAGTGTATGGGTACTTTGTGGCTTCAGAATGACAAAAAGAATCTGGAATTTCTGGATACTCATACACAGTAGAAAGTGGTCTCCTTTATATATCTGAGCCATCCAAGTGAATTCCCAAGGCACAGTTTTTCTCATTAATATTTTATAGATTATGTCCAGAAATCACAGTGACAATATATAGTATTAGTTTTATAGCTACATACCACAATTGGGTGTACAGAGGTACTACACTATCTGTAGTAACAGCTCATAGGGAGAAGAAATTTGCATTTAAATACAATGTTCATTCATTGATACACAGTTATAAGGTGACTATGAGCAACTTTGTAAGGCAATTAGAAAACATTCAATTCCTAAAACAAATTCGTTTCTTCAATAGTAACGCTGCTGTGAATAGTTACTTAGAAGTAACATCGCTAGTGAAGGGTCTAGAGCATAAATCCTGTGAGGAGCAGCTGAGGGAACTGGGGTTGTTTAGCATGGAGAAAAAGAGACACATGGGAGACCTTATCATTCTCTACAGCTACCTGAAAGCAGGTTGTAGTGAAGTGGGTGGTGGTCACTTCTCACAAGTAATAAGCAATAGGACAAAAGGAAACAGCTTCAAGTTATGCCAGGGGAGATTAAGTAGGCAATTAAGAAAAATTTCTTCACCCAAAAGATTGTCAGGTATTGGAACAGGCTGCCCAGGGAAATGGTTGAATCACCATCATTAAAGGTATTTAAAAGACAGGTGGGCATAGTTTAGTCTAGTCTAGGTTTTAGTTTAGGGACATGGTTTAGTGCTGGACATGGCAGTGTTAGATTAATGGCTCAACTCAATGATCTTAAAGTTCCTTTCCAATTTAAACAATTCTATGACTCTGTGGTTGTATGGTAAGTTTGTAAGTACATGATGAGAAAATATGTGATAAAACCCATCTGCAAACAGTAACCCAGAGAGTCCTTCTAGTCTTAGGTTTTCTTGTGATACTCAGTATACTTCAATAAATAAATTACAATTTTAAATGCTGGAATTTTTTTTTACTCTATTTTCATAACATTCTACTTACTTTTAAATTAATTCATTTGGAACAAACAATGAAATATTAATTTAAAATATAATGTTTTAGCATTACATTAATTGTATTATATTTTTTTCCCTACAAAAAGCAAAACATCTCAAATTTAAAGGCACAGTAACTTAGTATGGATATTGACTTCACAAGTAATGCTAAAAACACTGACAAAGAAGCTTTGTTTGTCCAACTTTTTGTTTTAAAACAGATTTCTTCACATACAAAAGCTTTATTATCTTATGCAAAATTATTACTGTACATATTCACATTTATGTTTCATGGTCTGCCTTTCTAAATTTTAGCTTCTTTGTTTACTAGACTTTGATATCAAGGAGGACTGCAAATTTCCTATGAGTGGATTGCTCCTACCACAAATGTTTTAAAAGATGAAGATGTTTTGCATTTACATTTCTGAATAAAACATTTTTGGTTACATTTATTCAGTCTTGGCTTCCATAGGCATCTGTTATTGTATTTTATGGTTTTAAAAGAGAAAAAGTTCTACTTTCTCATCACCTTTTTAACTTATCCAGACTCAATCCTCTATAAGCTATTGATTTTCCTATTAAATATGTTTAAAATTTCTCTTTCAGCTGTACTGTTATATTTTTACAAGCCAGAATGTCCCAGAGGTAAACTGCTATGTCTAGTCATGTATTTTCAATGTATATTTTAAAAAAATAATAATAATTTTTAATTTATTTGGAAATGTGCTGGTGTATCATCAGGTTTGCTTTCCTTTATAAAGGTATAATCCTGATTTTCTTATTTGCCATTTTACCATAAGGTTTGTTGTTACTATTATGTTTAAAAAAAAAAAATAAAAAAAAAATCAACTGAACAAAACCAGACAGAAGTCATAAAAGCCAGTGTTTCTCTGGCAGTTTGTTTGAATACCATATACCTACAGTTTCCTTTCCCTTTCTGGCAGGTACCATGTATGAGTTGGTTCACAAGTGATCTCATGAATTCATAAAAATTACATTTTTAAAAATTCTCAGTTTTCATAATTAGCTGTTCCTCTCTCATGAATGTTTTATGCTCGACACCCATATGCACAGGCCATTATTCAGAAGAATGATGTTTCTCACTGAAAGGATTTTCAGAAACAGGCATTTAATGCAGTAAGACCGTGTGAAGGTAGCAGGCTCTTAAAAATTTCAAAAGGGCTGTCTCCTCTGAGACCAGTTTGCCTTTCAGGACCACAAACATGCTAAATATATAGTCTGTACATCAGATATGTCACACGTAGAAGGGAGCACTTTGTGGGACCTGCTGTGTTACAGAGAACAGGTTGTGGCATGTACTCTGCCAAAAGAAGCAGGTTTGTTGTGTAATCAGTCAGAAATACCTCTATAGTCATTTGACAGGATTGTCAGTTCTTCATGAAGGAATACATAAGTATTTTAGTATCAATGTGGATGAAAGTTTATTGGTAAAATTTTTCAGGGGCAACTTGCAAAATGTAGGACCCAGCTAGAGTATGATGCTGCAGAGCAGATGGCAATTATTCTTCGTTAAATTCATATTTATAAAGTTAACATTCTGCAATAAGATACTATCAATATGAAGAGTATATGAAGAAAATTTCCATAATGTTTCCAGAAACTGTTGAGAGTTTTCTCTGGGAGGTTTGAAAAGGAAAAAAAAGAGCCTCTAACATGAAGGTAACTTTTCAAAGTGTGACTTCAGTTTCTCCACATATATAATTTTAGGCGTACAGGAAACACGTTTTCCCTTTTGCCATGTTTTTTTCAACCAGTGGAGGCGAGGAGTCAGAGGGACTGCTTTGTAAGCCCCAAACTACAGCCCATAGAATAAATCATGTATTCTCCAGATGGAGTCATTTCAGAAGTTATTTTGCTGAGCAAGCTGTCTGATTATGACCATGTAGCTGCATGTTTTATTTCTTTCATCTATCTTTGACAAAGAGGACACAAAATAAGTTTATAGCAACCTTACTTCCCTATGTAGAGTGAAAAACCTTGCTGGCTTTGTTTACAACTGATAACAGTCTACTTAAATGTGTCCAATTTTTACATATCACTTTAGATTTGATCTTATATTATGGTAATAATTTTAGAGAAAGACATTTTGGTGTGTATTGAGAACAGTATTTATTTTACCTTCCTAGTGTCTTTGCAGACCGGGTCATCAAAACAGAAACCAATCTGGGAAACTTTTAAAGTATAATATTTAATCACATGCTCCTTATTCCACTGTTGTATGTTATACAGTCTGTCAATAACTGTTCTCTGTCGAATATATGTGTAAGTGTAAAATAAATATTCATTAGCATTCTGCCATATGTACCGTGGACAACTATCCAGACATGATTTCTGCATATAGATTCCTTCAGTTTTCCCTAATTAGGAAGAATCATCTGTGACCATCTGTCAGCCTCTGTACCCAATTCCTGCAGTCTGAAGCAGGATTTGGATCCCTATCAATTCAAAATTCAATCAGCAATTACTCATCTTGCCATGCCAATAAAGCTATTAAAGCTGAAGGTAAATTAACACAATGTATTACCTCTACTGACTCATGGCTAAGAAGACGCTTTAGACTCAGAGTGTGTAAGTCTTCCTGAGTGGTCTGTAAGAGGCACTGAATTATAAGTTTACTATAGACTTTTTAGCTTCCAGAACTTTACTCTGGGGGAGTAGACACAATAAAAGACATCTTCCTCCTCCCATCATACATCATACATTTTACGATATAAAAGGAAATTTTAATTTCTTCTAAAGGGTTTTGAGGGATGTTTTTTGTGGGGAGGAAGTTATTTGTTTTTTTTAAATAAAATAGCTATGGCTACTTATTGGCAGGGATCCACTCATGTTATTATATCTACCATATCAAATTTGTCAGTGAACTTGACACTACAATTTCCAGTTCTATTTGGGCTTGTATGGCAAGGTTTTGGTAGCAGGGGAGCTACAGGGATGTTTTCTGTGAGAAGCTGCTAGACACTTCTGTGTCCAGTAGAGCCAATGCCAGCTGGCTCCAAGATTGACCCATCACTGACCAAAGCTGAGCTAATCACACCGTGCTTCTGTGACAACATGTAAGCAAGGGGGAAAAACACTATGCAACAGCATCTGGGAGAGAGAAGTGAGAATATGTGAGAGAAACAACTTAGCTGACACCAAAGTCAGTGATGAAGGAGGGGGAGGAGATGCTCTAGGCATCATAGGAGATCTTCCCCTGAAACTTGTGAAGACCATGATGAGGCAGGATGTCCCTCTTGCAGTCCATGGAGATTAATGGCAGAGCAGATATCTACCTGCTGTCCGTGGATGACCCCATGCTGAAGCAAGTAGGTGTGCCTGAAGGAGGCTCTGACAGTGTGGGAAGCCAACATTGGAGCAGAATCCTGGAAGGACCCATGGATCCATGGAGAGAGAGGAGCTCACACAGGAACAAGTTTTCTAGATGAACTTGTGACCCAATGGGGGACCCACCTTGGAGCAGCCTTTTCCTGAAAGACTGCTCCCCATGGAATGGAAGGGAGCTGTGCTAGAGCAGGTCATGAAGAGCTGCAGGAAGGACCTATTCCAGAGAACGTTTTGAAGGACTATTTCCCATGGGATGGGACACCATGCTGGAGCAGGACAATAAAGTGTGAAGAGGAAAGAGTAGCAGAGACGATGTGTGATGATCTGACCCCAACATCCATTCCCTGTTATCCTGCGCTGCTTGGGGGTACAGATAGAGAAATCAGGAATGAAGTTGAAGGATGGGGGAAGGTGCTTTAAGAATTGTTTTTGTTTCTCATTACCTTACTCTGATTTGATTAGTAATGAATTAAATCTATTTTCTCAAAGTTGAATTTGTTTTGCCCATGATCAGAATTAGTGAGTGATCTCTCCCTGTCTTTATCTTGTCCCACAAGTCTTTCATTGTGTTTTTTTCTCCCCCTATCCAGTTGAGGAGGAGGAGGAGGAGGAATAGAACAGATTGCTGGGCATCTGGCATTGAACTAGGGTCACCCCCACACCTGTTTACACATACAGGTAGCCCACAGGTAGTAGTTAGCACACAGATGATTAAACTAGGGTATACATAGAATTGTTTCTATAATTATGTAAGACATTATATTTCAAAACTAATCTAAAAGTTTCAGGATTACATGATTGCTTGATAGAGTTCTTGGGTGATAAATAGCTTGGCATGACAATTTTGTACTGAGATGTGTACAGATGCAGCTTGGTTAGTTTTATTTGCCAAATAAGACATGTTGTTTTTCTTCTTCCATGCTAGGATAATCAACTTCTATAATCATGTTGTAAGTGTATTCCACTGTTCTGTTCAGCCAAAGCTAAGGAGATGTTATACCTTTTTTTCTTATATTGGTATATGTTTAGTCCTCTTGGTGATTGGCCCAGAATCTGTACCACAGCTAGAAAGGCAAGGAAGAAAACCACACAAAAATGGATTATGTTGTTCTAGTTTTGTGTATTGTCTGAGGCTTTCTGGTCTGAATTAGACTTGCATTTGTTTGAACCTCAGCTCTCACTTTTTAGCAAAGATTTTGTATCTGATTTTTGTCATTTGAATTATTTTGTGAGACAAATTCTCAGCTGATACAGATAAATAGAAATAAATTAATTTCTGTGGTGCTTTTATTTACCCTACCTAAGAAACAGCTTTTGTTTCCAATGGAATACCTGAAAATTTCTCCAGATAAAGCTGAGGAGGTTACTAAATATGTGTATAATGGAATTCCATGGGTTTGTTTCATCCTAAAAAAGTCAAATAAATTTCCCTATGGAACAGCAGCAGAAGTAAAGTTCACTGAATGGAATATAGAAATATTTAAACATGTAATGGATGTACATCCAAACTTTTGTAACCCATTATTTGGGTTGCATGTTACAGGAAGTACTGTAGTAGTAAGCACACAAGCCAACGGAGGTTTAGTCTCAGAAGCAGCACTGGAAGTGCAGCAGTGACGCAACCTGACCTGACTTTGGTGCCAAATAACTCCATATGACACACTGAGTCTCCTGTCCTGAGCGACTACCATAATAGATAGAATCAAAATTATGAACTAAATTAATTCAGTGGGTATTTAATGGCCATTTTATGGACACTTTACAGCAGTGGCTGATAGACTAAGGGAATGATTTCTGTGTATATATCAAAGGATGGGAAGGGAGGATGTATGTAATGAGGATGTATTGGACATGATCTAAATTGTATGGAATAAGGAGTGAAGATTGTACTGGCTTTAGCTGGGATGGAGTTACTTTTCATACAGTGCTATATTTTATATTTGTGACAAAACCAATGTTGATAATACAACCATGTTTTAGCTGGTTTTTTTGTTTTTTTTTTAACAGTGCTTATACACTTTCAGGCAAGTCCTATTCTGTTTTTCTCACAGCACCCTATCAGTGAGGAGACAGAATGTGCACAAGAAGATTGCAGGCAACACAGCCAGGACAACTGACACCAACTGACCAAAGGGGTATGACATACCATATGATGTTGTGCTCAGCAATGAAAGCTGGGGAAAGAAGGAGAAAGAGGGGACATTCAGGGTTTCTTTTTCCAAGTAATAGGCACATGTGATGAGGTCCTGCTTTCCTGGAAATGGCTAAGCATCTTCCTGCTATGAGAAATAGTAATTTAATTTTTTTTTTTTCCTTTTGCTTTACCTATTAAACTGTCTTTGTCTCAACCTTTGACTTTTCTAACTTTTATTCTCCCAATTATCTACCTCATCCCACTGTGGGGAAATGAGAGAGCAGCTGTGTGGGGCTGAGCTGCCTACGAGTGTTAACTCAATTATGGGCTTATGCGGAAAAAAGCAACTTGAAACCCTTAATAAATACTGAGAACAGGAATGAACACAGTAGACTGGGAAGGGACAGAATAAAGTTCTGTCACAAGCAGTTGGCTTCATTCATTGGTCAGATTCGCAGGTTTTACAGAATGGTTTCACATTTCACGTGCAAAAATGTTTCTAGTTTTCTAAATGTAATCTTTGGTTCCATTAGGTACATGATCACTCTTCATTATGCTTAAAATGCAACAGGAGTCAAAATAGTAATGTGAACTATCACAACTGTTGAAATCCAGCATAATTTCAAATTATGCATGCATGAATGAAAACCACCTGCTTTTATACCTGTAAAACTGGCAGTTGATTAGATATTTTCTGTTTTGCTGAGTTGGGTACTCATTTTTTTCAATAAAATAATCTGCATATTATATGAGAGAATCAACACCAGAGTTTGACTTAGGAGCCTGAAGAGAGCAGTTTATAGTGAATTGAGGCAAACAGCACAGATGCTTACAGCCAGTGCCTACTGTTGACAGTGCTCATCTCAAAACAACATACCATAATAACCAGAGGTTATCTTGCAAACAAAGCGAGAATTATGGGATCTGGTAAGAAATATGACACAGTAGATTTCACTGCTCAGCGGCTGCAAGCTGAGAACTTATTATGGTTAGAGACATTATAGACAATTTGACCTTGCCTCTGGGTCCCACAATTTTCATATTTCACATATGCCATTCTCTGCTCTTAACATCCAGCTTCAGTAGTGCTCACTGTTCAGCTGCTGTGCCTGAGTGTCTTTTTGCAGTACATTTTTCTTAAAATATGTTATTATATAGCACTTGCTGATAAACAAGTTGAGCATTTTATTCACAGATGGCTCTTTCTTACTGCCATGGTTTATCATTGCTCTAAAGATTTCACAGTTTTTAATTTTGCTGCTAAGATACCAATGCAAAGTAAGTTTTGAAAGGTTATGTTTTACTTAATAACTGTTTTTACCAGACCAACAGATACTAATTTCTACAATTTTTCACTAACGTATTTTATTTTTCAGGGGAGGATTGTTCAGTGTTTATATGCATGTTCCTAGACATCTGGGAAAAAACAGAGAATAGCTGAGTTTGTATATAGTCGTATCTGGGCACTAGAGTAATGCTTGGTCTGCTGAAGCACTTTCCTCCTGTTTCTTGTTAACTTTATGGCAGCTAGCCTCATTTAAAAGTCTGGGTCCAGTTGTGGCACTTTGACACTTACTGTGTAGTCACAAGTGTGCAGTTAAATTAATGTTCCTTTTGAACTGAAGCATCGTTTCTCCTTTTTCATAACCATTGAAAGGAGTGGAATTACTTAACTGAAATTTCAGTTACATTTGTATACATCTATTCCACTGAATAAGGCTGGGTTTCTGAGGGTATTTAGGTACCCAGTTTCCATGATATCAGTGGACATTAGGCATCTAAGCATATTTATAACCTTCCTTCAAAATTAAATTGCAGAATTAAGGAATAAACTCAAAAGATATGAAAGACAGTCACTGGAACATCTGTTGGTTCTCAAAGGTATAATTGTGACACATGCCATGTGTCACCATCAGTGACTGTCCCACCAGCCCTGAAAATTAAGAGAACTGGAAGATGGCCATATGTCAGCCAGAAGAAAACAGAGTCTTGAACAATAATAAACACATGCTAGAATTTTATCCAGTGTGAGGAAGTTTGTACACTGTTTATATGGGAAGATAAACAATCTCTATTTAATTTTTTTTTTTTTTAATTTCAGAGTGCTGTTAATATTAGATGATATAACCAAAGGCCTCAAAGAAGTGTTTGTATAGACACAAAATTATAGGCACCTGTGTTAGGATCATTCTTCAATTAATCTTGGAGGAGAAAAAAAAAAAAAACAAAAAACAAAAAAAACCAAACATGTTCATCAATAGCTAGTTACTTCTAGACTATTGTCAAAGATAATAGTTCCTTAATAAGTCAAATCTACTAAGGAAACATGGAGAACTGTTTTGCAACCATTTTTAACCCAGTTTCATGAAGAAAGTAGGTCAATATAAGAACTGAGTACCACCAGTTCCAAAGCCATAAAGGGCATTGTAGAATCCTCTCTCCACATACACAAGCTAGATAATTTGTCCTGAAAATTAGACTTAAATACATTTATAAAAATATAATCAAATTAATCTTAAGAAGTTATCAACAGTTCTTCTCCTACTTCCTTTGAATGAGACGTTCCAGAGCTATGTAAATCTACCTCAAAAATGCTTTGAGTTATTTCCAGGTTTAATAAATCTAACTTCAGCCACGAGGAACTGAATTTTGTGCTCTCGTCAATGGGTAGACAGCTTGCTGTTATCAAATATTTTCTTTCTGTAAGTGTGTATGCAGAGATCTTCTCTCAGACTGCCCTTAGGTAGAGGTAACCTCAATCACCCATCTTGCTTGCCAGATCTGAACTACAGTGTTTCTGATCCACCAATCATGATACTTTTTTAAAAAACTTACTTTTTATATAAATTATTTTTATAGTGGAATGAATATTTCCACACACACACAAAAAAATCTATATAAAGAACTTAAATTCTATATATTTGTCTTCTGAAATGTTCAGAAAATTATTATGACTTTTTCAGGGCTATCATCTACTCTAGATCCCTACTGTGAACGACTGATCGAAACTTTATTGAAGTCAGTTCAAACAATACCATCAGCTTCACTGGGGTTTAATATACTCCTTATACACTTTGTTCAAATCAATAAACCAGGAGTACTTAACGTTTTCTAAATACATACAGTCCTGGATCTGCCACAGTTCAGCTGTTTAACTTTAAACAGGCCAGTTACCCATTGAATCGGCTGAGACAATTAATGGATTTATATGCTGTTGTGAAGAATCTGGATTATTTTGTTTGCTAGAATTTATGTAGGTTCTTTAAAAAAAAAAACAACATATACTGCATAAACACATTTTTTATTGTAAAAAGCAGTAGATATTTGATAGTATCCTTTAACAAGCACTCTCTTAAGAAATATTTATTATTAATGACCTTTTCAAATATTCCCATTAACTGCTGTGTTTTAACAGTGATTAATCTAGTTAGGAAGCATGCATTATGGACTGATGACTTTTTATTTGTTTTCACTACAGTTCAATTTTAATGTGCATGATCCTTTTGGTTCATTCAATCTGTGCAATAAAACTGCTTTAAGAAACTTCAGGCATTCATTTATTTATGTCACCCCTGGACATAGAAGTTAACAAGACCTGCCTATTTTGATGCATCTAATAAGAACTGATTTGATGATAGCATAGTTTATTGTGATCCAAGTGAAACTAAGTCATTCATCAGACAGTTTGTGATGAGCAAAAAATAACACCTCAACAGTACCATCTGGATTCTCATAATTAAATATAACCTTCAACCAATTTTTTTTTTTTTTTCAACGTAAAATTGTACTGCACTTCTTAGGTAGGTATCTTACAATATTTAATTAATTCTTTGTTCAATATTTTTTGCACCTACTTCTTAATATTAAAATTATTGCACTAAGATCTTCTCTGATTTTAACATTCTCATTATATGTATTTATGAGATTTCATCCTAAATTTAACCATGTTACTTTAAAAAGCAAGTCAAACAAAAACTTCCTAGGAGAGACTGCAGGGCAAGCTTCTTGGGGCAAAAGAAAATGAAATACTAGAAAACATTAGAAAAAAAATGGCAATAACAATCATAAAATTTTACCATACATATTTTCATAATCATTTGAGAATAGACAGAGTGCAGGTGGGCAAAGATCCATGCTATTCATACCTACCTCTAAATACAAATTCCTGTTTAAAATGTAAAGGACAGTTCTTTCTCAGACTTCAACAGTTTTCAGCTCAGGAACTTCATGAAGCAGATAAGCTGTCTTTGGATTTTTCTTTCATTAGTCTGTCTGGTTCCTTTCTTAAACCACTTTAAACTTTCACCATAGTCAATATTCTGCAGCAAAGAGTCCCTCAGTTTAATCCTGATATATGAAAAAAAAAACCTAATCTTTTTTTAGGTTGTTTTTAATTTATTTACTTAGCCATTCCCAGTATGGAAGATGCTCAGAATCTTCAGTCATTTTTGCTGTCTTCTCTGAAGAGAAGATATCAGGACCAGGACTGCACACAATATTCAACATGCAAGCCCAAGAGAGATTTATGAAGTGAAGTGATTCTCAGGGCTTTGGCTTAGTGGTTTCTGTCTGCGTTTTAAGGGAAGGGCATTGGTTTGTTATACATTAATTTTTTAAAAATAATTTCTAGCCTTTATTTTGGTTTTGGTTGGTTTTGGTTTTATTTTGTTTTGTTTTGTTTTCTAATTTCAGATTAGTTATTTCCATAGAAAATCCATAGAAATATCTGATTATCTAAAATAACCCCAACATCTCAATCCAAGTACTTATAGTCATCTCAAAATCCATGACTGTAAGTATAAAATCAACACTTTTCCTGCATTCATGATTCTGCACATAATCAACTCCATTACCTCGTCACTCAGCCTTGTGCAGTTTCCCACAGTCAGCTCCCTCTTTTTTGCAGGTTATTTTTCTTCAATACATCATATTTATCCAGCTGTTTAGTGATTTTATCCTTTATTATACTTTGTACTAATTCATCAGGTTCAGCTCTTCACTGTCAGGGTTTGTATTTCCCCAGATCTCTCTAGGAACACATTTTGTAACTGTCATCATATCTAACTTTCAGGTACATGGGACAAAGTTGTCTTTAAACAAGAGATTATAAACTGCATTTAAGAGATACCCTATTTCATTCTGGAGCTCTTTTCCTTCCATTTCTTGCACAGCATATCTGGATGGCTAGAGAATCTTCAGTCTCAAGCAACTTCTGATTATTCCATTGCGTCTGCTTTTTCAATTAATAATCTCCAAGGATAACTACCCCACTACTGAGTTGCTGAACTCTTAGTAGCACAGGAAACAGTGCATGAATTATGAAGTATTGGCCAATGTGAACCATTTAAAACTAAATTAGACAACAGAAACCAAATAGTTCAAGGTTTTACCTGCACACTGGATAATTACATTAAAATAAAAACAAATTAAATGAACAAAACACAACCCCAAACAAAACAAAGAAGCAACTTCAATCTTTCTATTCTTCTAAATTCATTATCTTCATAACTTTGGAAAAAATTAGAAGCTAAGAAAAACAAATATTTTTTCTCCATGAGAGAGACTTTGAAATATCTAATTAAGAAAAGCGATCTAAATAGTGATGGTATTTTTCAAAACTCAGTGGAAAAACTTAAAACCTCTGGTCTTTTTATGAGTTCATTTTTAGAAGAATTGACAAAATTTTGGGTAATTCGGTCAAAAGAGACAGATTTTTACTACTTATTTTGCAGATGCCCAGGAGTGGGGCTTTTTTGGCTGAAATTAAATAAAAACTGACTGTAGGATTTTTAAGCTAGAGGAGAAAACACTTTCACCTGTAATGGTTATGGAAGTGGGAACCGTCTTTCCCTTGGCAATATCAGTGGCAACCCTCTCTTATTCTAAAACCTGGAGCAATCTTTAAAATACGCAGGAAGGAACACTTTTTGTGGAAATAGTTTGTTAACATTTAGTTAAAGTTTTCATGCTGTTCATGTGCTGTGCCATGGTGAAAGTTTAATACTTATAAGATGGAAGATATATAAAGAACAAAAAAAAACCCCATATTTTCAAATAGGAAACAGTATTGTCTGGGCAGGACATAAATATGCTAATCACTTGAAATTAAGTCCAAATTTCTGTTTTAAGGAATCTGCATTTTGGGGTGTATTTATTCCGTTTGAACTGAGAACCACTGCATTTTAATTTGTTCTCTCATACTGACATAACCTTAGATTTTGCTGCTGTAATATGGTATTCCATAGTATTATGTTTATTTGAAGCAATTTTGCAATGTTTTATTACCTGCACAGCCAGGGATATTTCATTTAAAAGGGTTCCTACATCAATGACTGCAAACCTGGATTTTGCACAGGTTTTACCAGAAATATATTCTGGACAAGTTATATTTACTTGTTCTGTTTTCAAACCCAGCTTGAATAGAACAGTGAAACCTCTGTTGACATTGTATCAGGTCTACACAAATAATATTGAATTAAATATGAACTTCAGAGTATGAAGAGAGTTCATCTGTGCAATCTGCAGGTGTACAGTATGATTTAAAAAGTCTCAGAAGTGGCATATGTTTATTTATTTACTTTAAATAATTTCCAGCTAGAATAATATGGTGAAGCTTTAAAAATTCTTTCAGTCCCCATATGGTGCATGTATTTAGAACTCCACACATAAAACCTGCTTTGAAGTGTTAAGGGCCTTGGTGAAAATATGAGAAACCTTCACAAATACCATTAAAAATGATTTTGTGTCTCGTTTTGCCATACAATTAAGTGAAGGTGGGAACAGGAAGGAGAAAAGAGCTTCTACATGAACTCCACTGCTCCCTCTCTTAAAAAAATTAATTCTTAAAGAAATGCAGTGAATCACAGAGGCTTCAAGTCCATCATTTTCCAATCTTTCAAGCCCAGAAATTATGAATGAAACAAAACAAAAAAAAAAAAACCCAGAGCATCTTCAGTGTTGAATAGATCTACAAGAACTCACCTAAAAAGACTACATACATTTAGAAATTTTGCCATATGAAAAAAAAAAAAAAAAAAAAAAAAANAAAAAAAAAAAAAAAAACAAAACCAAAAAAAACCCAACCAATATCCTCATCTAAAAGTGTAAGTCTGCCTTGGCTTTGTCACCATAAGAGATCTAGCAAAGACCTTGGAGAGTCGGAAGAGTAAAAAGAGAATGAAGAATGCCAGTAATTCCCCTTCATAGTTCCTATACAGCCACAAGAACATCATTCCTTCTTCCTTAATGTGACAAGAGTTTTGACCCCTCACTCCAAGTCAAACGCATAAAGACTATGAGAGGTGTTTAGCTAACAAGAGAGAAAGGAGGAGGAGAGGACACCTGGAACAATGTCTTGCATACTTGCCCTCTAAGGCCCAGCTTATGTTTTCTTCTCGTTCAGGATTATGCTGAAGTATGCCCAGTTTGCATAGTCTGAAAGAAAGAAGGCTCTACAGTATTAGCAGTAAATACACAAGATCTGAAATATGTTATTTGTGATTTACATCCAAGGCCACAGGATAAAAATTATTCTGCAGGGGGGAATAAGTATATCCCAGAAAGCTTGACACTGCATATGGGTGACCACTATACTGACACATTCAGTTTCTGATTTCCAGATGAGAAAAAGGCCTCAAGTAATTCTTATGCAAAACATAACCCACATCTTTGTGACACAACAGGAATCTGCAATGGCATTCTGTATTGCCAGGGGTTATTTGTGTTTTTATCCTAATTCAGTATTCAGCTAAAAGTATGATAAGAGACAAATTCTATCTCTTTTTATCAGACTATAGCCTCCAATATATTATCTGAAAGCTTTTACAGATCTTAAGATTATATATCATAGTAGATTTTATAGAAAGTAATTTTCAATGTTTTATTTTTTTAAAAATGGTAATTTACTGTATAAATAATTATGAAAGTTATACAGTACAAGGAGCTAAAAATCATTCTAGATATTTTTTCTGTCATTCAGCATAATAAATAGCTTAAATATGAAAGCAAGTTTCCCAAGTTTAAGGAAAATATTCTAAACCAGGCCTATTAGAAGAATGTTTTTCCACCTTTTGTAACAAGAAATATTGGGAAACTATGTAGAAAAAAACGATATAATATTTCTTTCAAAAGCTTCCTGAGTAGAATTTAATTTGTGTTCATGGTAAAAAATATTATTCAGTAAACGTATAAAGGCTTTATTGTTATTGTTTCACAGAATGTTTTTTTCCAGGTGTAAAACTGATAGATGAAAGCTGCTACACTGCAAGATTCAGAACTTTAATTTGTTGTCTACTTAGCTAAATACAACTATATTACAGAAAGGTTGTGACCTTATGCCATTTAAAACTATGCTTGATAACCTGAACAAAGAATATGCACTTATATTGTGTTTGCATATAGAAAAAAAAAAAAGAAAATTCCTGAAGACTCTCACTGATATAATCTGACAAATCAGTGCTATACTTTGGCTCCCTCAATTTTTANTATATTTGGCCCCCCCAATTTTTTAGTTTTTTTTTTTTTTTTTTTCATGTGAGATGCCTCTCTTTCTTGGACAAAACAAGCTTTTGTACACAATGTGCAGCTGCCTGTCATCTGACAGTTGTGCCAGCTCAGATGACACTTCCAAGCAGAGGTTTCATGTGTCATTCTTTGCAACATAAACTGAACTTTGTAGAGAGCAGCAGCCTTCCATGAGATCTCTTGCTCTTTCCTCAGGCTGTGCTGTAACTATAACACCCTTTAAAATGTCCCATAGAAATAAACTGCCTGATGTTTTCTGCAGTATGTCAGAAAAGTGATACCTGAATTGCTGAGAAAGCAAATTTAGCACAGACAATTTCGTACGTAACATCAAATAAAATGAGCTCCAAAGTTGTAATAAAATCTTTAAAAAAAAGTATCATCAGCAACTACAAAACCTTCCCAAGCGTAAAAGGTTATAAGATTTTCTATATATACACTGCAGCAATGTCCCTTACCCAGAAAAATTAGGTTCATCTGTTTGTTGTTTTTTTTTTTTTCTGTTTTGTTCCCTGCTCCATAAAAATACCACCTGCCAAGTTGCAGAGTATTTACAGATCTATAATAAATTCAGTATCTTCTTTAAATTTGTTAGCAGATGTTGAATTATTCTGGAATTAACTGATTCTTTGTGGTTCCTTGTAGCAATTAAATGTGTAGCAGTTCTCTGAAGTGTTGAAGGATCTATTTTTCATTTGCATAATTGTTTGTTCTAGTTAGACAGTAGTTTAAAATCAAACCTTACAAAAAGCAGTGCAACAGAAATGAAAGAGTTATAAATAAGTAAGTAGCTGTACAACTGAAGAGAGACTAGTTAAGACTATTTATGTACTACCTAAAACTCAAATGAAGATCACAGAGATTTCAGAAGATGAAGTTTTTATGACTTTAAATTAGACTTATCTCCAAGTTACATATGCAGTCTCTAATTGGAGAAGCAATGGCAAGGAAGCAGAGAGATCTGCATGTCTGACTCAAAAAAAAGAGACTTAGAGATTCATTATAAGATCAAAATATATCTCTTTGTGCCTCAAAGTCTTTCAGTCCTTTTTCACCAATGCTTATTTTACCTACTGGGCTCCATTGTGCAAATCTATAGTATCCTTCTTGGCTAGAGAGACAGAGATTATTGCATTTTCATAAGGATATCTACTTCTTCTGAAAAAAAAAAAAAAAAAAAAAAAGTTTAGTTTGAATGTTGCAAAATTCCTTTTACTATCATTCAGGCTTCAAGCTTTAAAGGAAAGGAAAAGTTCTTGAAAATTCAATAAATCAATCAATAAAATACAGAAATGGAGCTTATAAAGAACACCTACTTTCAATTTAGTTTAGTCAGTCATAACATTACTTTTGATAATCAGAGTAAATAGTACTAATCCCAGTTTACCAGAACATTGTATTTTTTCCAAAGTAGCCTGAAACTGAGTTGAACTGGGCATTTGCAGTTTGGCCTCAGGACAGAGGTAACCTTCTATAGTGAAGAGTCATTCAACACATAAAATAGACTGTTGGAGAATCTGAACTGGAGGAAAAAGCACACTGTCAGTTTATCCTCCTGCTATGCTGGTCCTGAGTCCTTTGACATCTTCAGACTTTGTTGGCACATGAACTAGAGTTCCTGCTATCTTAATATGCAAAAATTGACATAGGGGCCAACCAGAACTAAGATGAATGTACCAGGTACTTCACTTAGAGCTATTGTTCTCATCTTTTTTTTTCAGACTTCTCTTAACTCTAACTAAATAACCAAGTGAATCTTTCCTAAAGGGATCGCATGATAATAACAGTCACTTGTGCACAAACACACCTTTTTACATTTCTAAAGCATCACTTAAATACCAGCCAGTTATTCAGTTTCAGTTAGAAAATAAAAAAGAAAAATAAAGACTCTTGTCTATCTTCCTCTGATATTCTGTCTCTAGCAAGCCACTTAACATCTCAATGCAAAAAATTTGGATGGTGTTAGCATTTTTTTACGTAGCATCAAATGAAAAGTCCCACTGACCCCAGCTTTAATTACATCCCCATTTATTGCATGTTACTACCTTTGAAAGTCTTTCCAGACATTTAGTGTACTTCCTAAATTAGCCATCATCCTAATGCTATGCAGCTAAGACAGTTAAAACTATATCATGTCCTCTACAGCAATTAAAATGATTCAGTGGTGCTGATAAGTTGTACTTCTCACTGGTATCTTGCTCTAGTATCCTCTTGTGCTCTTCAATTTGCATCCATAATCTCTATTCCAGACAAATTATTTTAGCTATTGGAAGGCCTCTGACTAGCTAATACAATGCTTGTAACTACAATTGGTCTGGAAGTTGAAAATACGTGCAAACTTATTACGATAACTTCTTTCCTTTTTTTTTTGAGCAGACCCACAAGCTCTTATACTGCAACAAAAATCATTATGTTTTACTCACTGTGGCATATCTAATTTTAGATTGCAAACTGCTTGGGGCGGGTGTTGTGTCTCTTATGCATTGTGCAAACTGGATAGTGAATGTTGTATAACCTGAACAAAAACAACACGGGGCTGGATCATACCCTTAAGTCATACACATAGACAGCCTTCTTTACAGAGATTGCCTTGTAGCCCAGTCTAGGAGAAAGGGATATGTCAACTGGTTCCTCAGTGTTGCCCTATTACAATGAAAACCTACATAAATTCACAAAAGAATTAGCTACAGGGTTGAAGGAAAAGTGGTCAGACGAAAGAAAGGAATTTAAAAGGGCACATCGTCTATTATAATAGCTAAATGCAGATTATTAACAAATTCTACTCCAAAGGGAAGCCCTAAACAAAACTCACTAGGCCAGAAAATTAGAACTTAAAACAATTATTATTGCTTATTTTCTAATGATAATACTAAAAGGAAGAAATTATGTTTGATTATGTCAGGGATTAGCTATCTATATCAGTGGAGTCACTCCAGATTTATGTTGGTGTAAATGAGAGCAAAAACTGCCCTAATTCATTCTCCTGAGTTTCTATCAAAGACACTTGGAATAGTTTCTGTTTCACCCTCTAGTCATTTTAAAAGCTTCATGATATAAAGATTTCTTTCCTGCCAGTCTGCCAAAACCTTGACATTTTAAACTAACTCCTTCTACTTAATAACAAGAGCATACATTTTAACACTTTTCTAGAGGCAAGTACAGACACTCCCACTGACAACAAATCCTCCAATCAAATTACTAGAACGTATCCAGTCACTCAAGAAACAGGTATCATCAGAAGCTTTCAGTTTTATGACCACAGGTTATTTGATCTTTAACACTATTTCTTCCATAACTCAAGTAAAACAGATACTTGACTGTATCTAAAATATAGTGCACAGAAAAAAAGCTCTAGTCACTGTACAAAGCAGTAACATTTTTTTCTGCAGACCTCTATTAGTCAAAATCATCTCAGAAACCAAAAGAACTTTAAAAAGGAACAGCTCAACTTCATTTTATTTCTCATACCTGTAAGCCTTGCAAAAAAAGATAAAAAAACCATTAGTGTAAAAAAGAAGAAAATATAAACCAATTCTTTAACAATAGGCTATTTTTGGGTTACATCTTCAAATCCTGAGTAGGAAACTGAAGGTTTAAAGACATTTCTTCTTGTTTCAAATTAATCTTTTTTATTATTATTCAGCTGTCAAGTGTCGCCTTGTGTTTCAAACTTCAAAAAGCAGGACTCAAGCCTGCCACTTTTATTAATCTTCATTACATAGCTTCTGGACAGAATTGTGTCTCACAATCTTAGTAATCAAGAAGGTTTTTAGCATCATAAAGTTAATTTATATTCACTTCATTCTGTTTTATCTTAATCCAGTGACCTTTCCATCCACTCTCTACCATTCATCTAGAGCAGAGCATTTTGAGTATTTTGATGTTTTATCTACTACTTAGAGATTCGGCTTTAGTTTTGGATACCCATAGGCCCTCAAACTGCTGTAAAGTGTTTATAATATTACCACAACTTGACATAATCAAGGAGTATTTATTTTCTGTATCTTGTAAAAATTAACCAGTAAAGATACAAATAGCAAAGTTTAAATCATCTTTGAAAATATGGACTTTTGACTATGCAGCTTTTCAAACTTTTCTAAGATTATTATTAAGTGCAATGTTGAATTGCAGTGTCCAAAGTTTCCAAATGATGTTTTCCAAAATCTCAGATATTCATGAGAATAATACAGATAAATAATAAAGGTAAAAACAAAGAATGAAGGTAGAAAGATATTGGATATTTGATAATATTATATTATCAACTATTTTATAATAGTGTATTTTGATTGTGTACATGGTTGAACTCAATGATCTCAGAGGTCCCTTCCAACTGTGTAAATTCTGTGATTCTGTGATCCACTTTTCATACAAAATAATTTTGTATGATTTTATATAAGATGCATAATTTTAACAAGTTGTGTTATAAATGGAAGGTTTTGATTTATTTTAAAATTAAGGGTGAAAGTACTATAGGGAAAAAAAATAGTTTTACTGCCTCTTTTTAATTTTATATTTCAATATTGTTCTCTGATTGCTCAATTTAATGGGTATATTATCCAAAAAAATTCTAAACAGAACCTTACGCTTAGTTGTGGAGAATTTTTTGATAATCCTGTGTTATAAAAATATGCATTAACTTTCTTCCTTGACACATCAGAATGAAAGGTTAATAGGTCTTCTATTCTCATGAATTGTCCTTTAAACACAGTGGTTCTATTAAATAAGGTATGAAAACATTAATTACATTGTTTTGATGCATATTATGATTTAAAAGAAGTATTTATTTTTTTATGGATATTTTACCATGTTACAGTAGATAATGTGAATATCAACTTGCTTTTATATAATTGTTTTTAGTTAAGAAGCTGTGCAAAATGTGATGGCCATGAATGAACCAAATAATAAATTATGAGAAACAGCAGACAGCCTAAGATCAGTTACTCTTGTTCAACAATGAGGTATTGTGACTGCAAATCATTTGTCACCTGTGAATGAAAATAGTCCATTTCAGTATGATTTCTGTTCTCTGGTAAGGAGCAGACAAATTCAGTTTCTTCATTTATATCTCAGTATGTTTGTCCTTCTAGGAAAAAAATGACATCATTACTGCTCTGTTTCTGAATTTGAGATTGTAGTGCTTTTTTACAATGAATTGCATCCACACTCACTTGAAGGTCCATTTTTATGGACACAGTAAAGGGACCTTAGAAAAATGAGAGTCAGGCTATGGCATGTTCTTCAAAGATGAAATAGGGTAATACAACAATGAAGTAATTATGGTGACTAAAACAAATTAGGGTTCAATAAATATTCTCCTACACTGTATTTTACAGGATTATTCCTTGCAGATATGCCCTTCACTTGTTTTCTATGAGTTGCACTAAGTTATTCTGAAGGTCTTGCCTCTGAGACATTATATATATGTACAGTCGTGATGTGCATTATTGAATATCCAGCAGAGTCTTAAATCAGCTGTTTTTACTTTTTGTGCCAATGTCTACTACTGATAAAAGGATTCTTGCCTTTTCTGTTATAACTGGCACAGCTAGAAGCCAGAGGGTTCACTGTTAAGCCACTACAGATTTTCTCTCTGCCTTTGAAACTGTTAATATAGCGTGGCATTCCCATTTTGGTCTCAGATAGCACTAATTTTTATTATTTTTAGAAAGTCTTAATTCTTCTCATTTGTGAACAGTTGCTTTCTCAGCCCATATGTTTTTCTAATATTTGTCTGATTTTTTTAATATACTGTATTAAAAATACATGATTGAAAAAGTGAGACACTTTTAATGGATATATAAAATTATCTTCTACAACAATTTAGCACTTTATTGAGTTTCTTGAAGAAGTTAAAGTTCAATCAAAACTGTAGCTGGCAATTCAGCTAAATGCTTCTACTTTTCCTGTGCAGTGAGACAACATTTTATATTTTTTGGTTACCATATTATCATCTAGTTTCCTATTTGCAGATACTGCCCTACATGACTTTCAGCAATGGCAACTGTCAGCATGGTGATAAGAATAGGGAACATGCATCACAAAGGTGGAGTGCAAATAGTCATACAGCATAGCCCCATGAGCAAGAAAAATCAAAGGTAATGCAAGGAAGGGACTTATGCCATTTGTTGTGACTAAACTTGTCATCTAAAGTTTACTGTACCATCGAATCACAATCCCTCCAACTATCAAAGTTTCCCCATTATGAGGGTGATTTGAAAGATTTTCTTTGCTTAGAGGTAACACTGTCCTCTGTAGAAAGAACAAAACATCCACAGTATTTTTATGCCAGACTTCCTCCAGAAACAATAGTCAGTACAAAGCAGAAGACCTATGTGTCAAGAGAGACTGTGTCAATGAAGAACTCTAGTCATCTATTTGGCAGTGGATAGGACTGCCAGTCCTATCATGGATAGGCAGTTTGTATCCCATAAGAGCAGGACAGGCAATTTGTATGCCATAAGAGGAATGCAGCCTAAAAAATCATTCAATCACATTAGCAACCTAAGCGTTACACTCATATCTTTAAGGGTTTGAATTATATTATTACTGTTGTTGTTGTCATTGTTATTATTACATTGTAGTTGTTATTTCACTTGGAGTCTTTTTTTTAAGTGTCATTGATTATTACGTAGACAAAAAAAATCTGTTTTGAAGCCAAATTTGATGATCAGAATCAAGAAGTTTTCCATCTATATACTCTACCTTACTTACTTTTCCACTAGGAAACCACTTTTTCATTTTTTGTTTCCTTTCTTATGTTGGTATGACAAGAGATATTACAATCAGTTCAATATGCCTCCAGGAGGTAGCCATCAAAAGTCATTTTCTTACCTCTAGCTGGTTTATAAACTTCTAAGAAGGTAAACAAATTCATTCATTCTTAAGCAGAACATTATAATCAATATTTCTCTGAATCTCAATAAATATGAGATCATGATTGATTCAGGTATGATACAAATAAAAATCAAAGAAGAAACACTGCTCTGAAGTATTCCATAACTGTAGCATGCTCTTGTAAATATAATTTCTAAAGAATATGTCTTGTCATGTGGTTAGAATTCAGGGGTATGGGAAAACAGTGGCATTTAGGCAATGATGTAACAATTAAAAATATAACAGGATACTAATGGAAGACTGAAAAACAATCTCCTTTGAAAACAAGAATTATTATTCCTAGCCCCTATGAAATATAGTAACCTACTGAATCGGTAGAGCTTTGCACTTGGATGTCACCCAAACAGTTCATCTCTTTTGTGCTTGAAGTACAGATGCAGTAAAAGCACATTGTTGCTAATGCAGCATTTACATTTAGGGAAATATTTATTGATAGGCATGAAGATGAATTAGAACCTTTGGAATGTATTAAAATGCACAGGAAGAGGAGGCAATGAATTTCTTGCATATAATTTTTAAAGCATTACTGCCAGAGCAGCTGCCAAATTGCAGCAGCACAAATGAGAACACAAATAGTTTTAAGTCTTCCTCAGTCACAGAACTCCAATATGCACATTTTTCTGAAAGAAGATCATCAAATGTATTTGAAGCAGTGTTTCATGTGCAAATAGTCTATATGGAGCATATGCACATAATCAGTAAGAAAAGCTTTTAGTCTTTTAAGAGTCCCATAAACGGCTTCTAACAACAAATGTCTAGTATGAAAGTTCCATTTAATTTTCTGAGGGTTGGACTACAGAATTTAGTAACATTACATTTCTTGTGAGTAGGTAAGTAGCGCAGAGCTAAAGCTAAAACTTGATCCGTAGAACATTGTTTGTTACTAAGAAAATGTCAGCTGACTTCAATATTTTAATGTCTAACTGATAAATAAGACTAGAATGTGTTATATCCATATTCCATACAACTCACAGGAAATAATATTTACAGATTATTTCTTTGTGATTGTGAAAGTATCATTTCATTTAATAACGCTTCAATGATAATATGCAATTTGCATCCAAAAGCTGGACAAATATGATACTTGTTACAGAGTGAATGCAATTAGATTACAGAAGGCTTCATAAGATTAGACTTACTTTTATCTGTGCATATAACCTCTAATAATTCCAGTAAATGCATTTTTTTCTTCACAATATCTAAATTAGATGTCTATTACTTTCAAATAAGTTGGGCTTTTTCCTTTTTTTTTTTTTTTTTTTTT
>VZRU01019360.1:237133-256968 GCA_013398155.1 Pedionomus torquatus
TTTTTTTTTTTCTGACAAAACTTCATGGTTTTCTTCTTGATTAATTTTGTCCAAGTCTTGCCAGCTAATTATGAGTAAAAGGGGACTGCATCTGATCTAGCTATATCCTGCATAAGGGGAGGATTTAGGTCCTTAAAAACTTCCTATTTAATAACAATCAAGTCTAAATATACCTGGCAATGTCTACTCTGTAAATATTCTGTATCTCTAAATGTGTGGTGCATCCCTGGTTAGTTAAAATATTGCTTGGGTAGCTAATTTTATCACTGCATAAGGTGTGTAGAACTACTCATTCTGGTAACATCAACTTCTGTGTTCTGCTGCAGTTCACATTTAGGTGGGTAGTTGGCTAAACTCCAGGTCAGAGCATGTCAAAAGTACATAACTATTGTGATACTAGTGCTACTTTTTGCAGAGCGATTAAGTTTATGACAAAAGTCTTCTGAGCAGGGAGATGGTCAGACTCTACCAACATGAACAGAATGGCCTGAATGGACAGAAGGTCACCTAAGTTAGCTTTGCTGGACATTCTGCTTGCAGAAGCCCCTTCTTCTTTTGACTTTTTTCCTAGATGGCTTAGGCTACATCTTTATTGTCATAGATAATTTTGCTGAACACATTATAGTTTCCTGGACAAATACTCACTT
This sequence comes from Pedionomus torquatus, assembly GCA_013398155.1. Taxonomy (NCBI): domain Eukaryota; kingdom Metazoa; phylum Chordata; class Aves; order Charadriiformes; family Pedionomidae; genus Pedionomus; species Pedionomus torquatus. Next base: position 237,781 of record VZRU01019360.1, read on the forward strand.
CAGTAAAGCATATTTACATGCAGTACTGCAGAGTCTTGAGTCCTTTAGGAGTATACAGATGTGTCCAGTTTTCACACTGGACATACTCCCATTACTGCATAAGTATCATCCCATCATTCTGTACGTTTCAACAATACAAATTTATCTTGGGTCTCTCTTCTTCCCACTTGCTTACTACAAGACATGCCCAGTTGATCCATTCAGAATTTATGTTGCAGTCATTGCACAATAATGATTGTGCTTTTCTGCACTTTCTATAGGTTTGAACTGGAGAGGACCACAGTTTTAGGGGAGGGAGTCAGGCAATCCCAAATGAGATGGCTGACATTAGACTTCTGTCTCACAATATCACATAGGTAGAATTAAAAAATATAGATCTGCATGCACATGAATGATTATTTTCTCTCTGTCCTTACAAATGCAGCACTCTTTTCTGCCAGCCCATCACAGGCTAGTGGATGCCAAAGACTGTAATCTTTCATGTTGTGGGCTCAGATATAACTGAGACAAGCAACCATTTCTCTTCATGAAGGCTTTCTTCCCAGTGCTGATAGCCTTCCATATAGCCATTCTAGACTTGTTGCTCTACTTCTGTTTATTTCATCTAAACATCATTCATTTAGATCCGTCTTTCAATGATGACAAGAATAATACATCTAGTATACTTCTACAGGACTCTACCTGACTTCACATGTAAACATTGGCCACAGGAAAAGGCTATACCAGCAATATTCAGAAGTGCAGGAAAAAACTTTTACCATAAAATCAAGTTTTTAAAACTAAACCAAAACCTCCAGGAACTGCATCAAAGTTACAGGTAAATTTCTGATACTTACTATGTTTTTGGTAACCTAAGTAGTAGGGTACACAGCCAGGTCCTGCTTGTCCTTAGGGGTACTGAGGGGGCAGGCAACTCAAAGGCTTCAAATAAATGAGGATCCAGGTAGTAATTGCACCTAATAGCTCACAGTCCTGCTCCTTTCTTCTTTTTCTATAATCCTAACATATCTCTTTCTAAAACTGGTGTTTCACTGCCCTGTTCTCCATTTCAACTATACTCTGAGCTTCAGTCCCTGATACAATCTAGTCAAGGTGAACTTTCCACCAGCCTCATCAGACATCAGACCACCCAGCAGGGTCTGAAGCCTTAAGCTGATGACAGCCTTGGAACAGACAGTGCTGAGTCCTCCCAAACCCAAGTTATTTATTAAGATTAGCAGGGCACATGTATCAGCAATGAGTCAAATCTGGAAACAGTATACATTGCAATGTCATCCCTGGGAGCTAGGTCTGGATGAGAAAACTGTATGCAGGTGAAGAGGTCTAAGAGGCTCTGTCAACCAGACTGTGTTAAAGTTTTGTCATCAATATAACTTCTCCATTTCACACAGATGGAAAATGCATGAATTAATCTATACGCCACAGACAAAATAGAAAACCTAGCACCCTAATAAAATTTAGTGTTCAATCTCATGTAACAGTATATATATGTCCTTATCATTTGTGCTTGATAGAATGAATACTTTTCCTCAGTCAGTGGACCATGGACTAAAAAATCAATGAGGCAACACCTCAACTTTAATTATTTTATTTTTTATCCCCAAAACTTTTTATTTATAATAAGAGCATTTATTTACAAATTTAGCCAACAATCAAAATATCAGCAAAATAAGGACATACTGTAATACCGTCTGTCATTCAGTTGCTTTATGGCATACTCTTCTTTTTTTCTTTCCTTTCCTTTCCTTTCCTTTCCTTTCCTTTCCTTTCCTTTCCTTTCCTTTCCTTTCCTTTCCTTCAAAAAATATTAGGGTTTAATGACATGATCTGCATATTGTTGGTTTTGTATCTTTCAAGCAGATGATACTCCAAACAAGCTGGAGGGTTGCTTTCTGTCATGGATTCTGAATTATGCAAATTTTTAAGATGTTCTGTGACCTATGCTGTTCTCTGAGAAGTAAATGTTGAGCCTAGCCAAAGATTTTCTGCAAGAACAAAAAGAATTACTTTAATGGGCTTTGATTCATGTGACAATGGTGTGTGTTTATGTGTACGTGTGACTGTGGCATGTACAAGCAGAAGCACCATATACATATGAGGTGCTTATATAAATATATATAATATATATATGCATATATATATACATATTGTTCTTATATATATATACATATTGTTCATAGATGTTTTTAAAAATGCTTGTCAGTCTGCTACTATTATAATAAATTGCACTTCTTTAATATTTGCATATTCAAACTAATATACATATCCTTATAAATATAGAGCCATATAAATCTGTGGAAATCATGGCATTTTCTAAACATATCTTGTTTTGTATATACAGATGAGATCTTAAAAAAGAGACAAGAGGTAACAGGCACAAACTTGAAGATAAAAAGTTCCATCTAAAAGTGAGGAGGAACTTCTTTATTTTGAGGGTGGCAGAATACTGGAGCAGGCTGCCCAGAGAGGTGGTGGAATCTCTGTCTCTGGAGACATTCAAAAACCTCTTGGACACATTCCTGTGTAACCTGGCAGGTTACATTCCAGGCAGGTTTTGAATGCCTCCAGAGACAGAGACTCCACCACCTCTCTAGGCAGCCTATTCCAGTGTTCAAAGTAAAAAAGTTTCTCCTCATGTTTAGATGGAACTTCTTATGTTCTAGTTTGTGCCCATTTCGTTTTTTCCTATCATTGGGCACCACTGAACAAAGACTAGCCCTTTCCTCTTGACAGCCAGCTTTTAAGTACTTATAGGCATTGATCAGATCTTCCCTCAGCCTTCTCTTCTCCAGACTAAAAACATCCAAGTCCCTTAACCTGGTAAGAGACATGTTCTAGGCCTTTAATCATCTTGGTGGTCCTTTGCTGTACCCTCTCCAGCAGTTCCCTTCCTTCTTGAACAGAAGAGTCCAGAACTGGACACGGTACTCCAGATGGGACCTCAACACAGCAGAAGGGCAGGATAACCTCCCTTGACCAGCTGGCCACACTCTTCTTTGATGCACACCAGGATGCCATTTGCCTTCTTGGCCACAAGGGCATATTGCTGGATCATGATCATCATTCCCAGGTCTTTTTCCTCTGAGCTGCTCTCCAGAAGGTCAACCCCCAACCTGTACTAGTGCAGGGGGTTATTCCTCCTCAGATACAATAAGACTTTTTTTGCAATTACAGCTAGGTTACAACACTGACATTCTCCTCCACATTTATAGGAACATTTGTGATTGCCATTCCTTAATAAAAATATCTTTAATTCTCATCTGGATTTGATTACTTGTTTCATTCTAGATTTTGCATCTTTCAATCAATTCCCTTATTCTTTGAAATGTTGTTTGAATCTGGGATTGGAGTTTTCATCCCGTAGATATTTGAGAAATTGAGGCATTTTTTCATGACGAATCAGAATGAAGAATGCAGAAGGTGAATTCATAGCAAAAATAATGTTTTGAGAAAAATTGGTTTCAGAGAAAGCAGAGTGCGCATTTTTTATCATTTGTAGGCCAACAATCTAGATCTGTCCAACTAGCTTGGGGAACTGGGACCATGCCTGTTTTCTGGGCAGATATCCAGAAAAATAGATAGTCAGCCAAGAAACGATCTGACCAGGAAACCATGCAGCTTAGGTTATTCATGGAACACTAGCATTCCTGTATCCTACCAGTTCTACTATAAGTTAGCCAGAGCTCCCAGGCACTTGGGCAGCCCACACCCAAACAGGTGGGATTTCAGACAGCCAGAGAAACCACGTGTCAGTCATTTGACTGGTATGTGAGTTGACAGAAAAACAGGCATTCATGCAAGCCTTCCAATCAACCCATCTGCTTTGTTTTTGGTAAGTTTCTGTTTAGTCAACAAAGTTGCAAAGCAAGCCTTTAATTGCATCAGATTATCTGTTTTCAGAGAATTGTTTTAAAGTTTTACTTAGTTCTGAGTTTTGAAAATTCAGGAAGGTAAAGGAAGAACTTTTGTATCATTTCAGTGGCATCCCATTTAAGTTTTACAGCAGAGATGATAAATTAGAGCATGCTGAAGTGCAACTAATATACACTACACTCCAGAAATTCCCACCCAGTGTAACAACCCTTAGGGATGTTTCCACATTAGCATAAAATATAGTAATCACAGAACTCTAAATTACCTATAACTCTTTATAAATTACATATAACTCTTTGATAGCCCCACAAATAGGAGCATAAAGGTAGATAAAAAGCTGACCTACTGTCACAATGACTGGACCTGTGGCTCAAAAAAGCACCTAGACTTCAGCATGCGCTTATCCTTACAAGCAATATAAGGCAATCATTAAATATTCTAAAGCAGAATACAAAGTACAAATAAAAATTGCTAAAGGCACCTTAAATTACCTTTCAATGATACATTGGTAAAATATATTTCAGGTACTTTTTTTTTTTTCCTTTTTTTCTCTCCCCACAGAATTTACAAGAGAATCAAGGAACAAATAGTTCTTACAGTGTTATTACTTTGAATTGCTGCTTCCTTCTCAATTTGACACATCTGGGGCATGCAATTATTCACAAAGGTCATTTTTCACACAAGGAAAGGACAGTGACCAGAAGGCAACATTTAGGCTGTGAATACACCATGACAATTTAATCAATGAGAAAACCCCAATGTCAAGAACCAGCTTATTTCTGTGTTGACAAAGACTGACGTCTCATCAGTTGCTTGTAAAAGCAACTAAAGGAACAGAGGTCAAAGTCTTGATGCAGCACAAAAGGACTATTAATGTTCAAATACGTTAGTCATAAAGGTTAAGACAATCTCATCTTTAGATGCTTATTTTATAATTAGCTTGAAAAGTAAATTATCATTCACAGCATAACAATTGCATTTGTGGTTTATGCCCACCTGAACTAGTCTGCCCTTCTTAATTTGCAAGTTCTAAAAATCTTAGAATGGTTATAGTTGCAATCTTTTTTTCTTTCTCACTAATTTGCAATAGCCATGTCACCAGAAAGATTTAGCTGAGGTTCAGTCATCAAGCACAGAAATTCCAAACTGAAATCCCAAAAAACTTCACAATGTTGCCACCTAGTTATGGAAGTATTTGCAATGGATGGCATCTGAGCATGCCTGAAATATTTGTAAAATACTAAATAGCTTAACTTTCAAACTTCTTCATCACCACAAATTACATGCTTGTTCACCCTTCTTGCCTGTTGTGCTCAGTCTAATAATGATGCTTTGTGCTGCAAGTAATACATAAAGTAGACTGATAGACTGATGTCAGTACTTACTGGTGGGTATAAGGATACCATTCCATTACTATCTTGAGCCAATCATTACTAGGCCACATATGTACTTACCGGTATCTATACCATGAGGTTGCAGAGATGTAAGAACATGTAGGAAGACAACATCAGCTTCACTGCAAGTAGTATGGTTTTACATGAGTTTGTGATGAATATAAAACCCATGTTGCTTTTCCTAAGAGAATTGTGTTCATATCTCCAATGTGTGACCTAATCATCAGGCCATATAGCACTGTATGAGGATATATTCTGAGCCTGTTACAACAAAGATGTGTTAAAATGCAAAACCTAACTAGGCATCAATGGATGGAGACATTTATAAGAGAAAGGGTTCCAAGTCACTTTCCACTGACTGACAATGTAATTTTTGAATAAATCTTTCAAAACTAAATGAGCTAGTATAAATTATTTTCAGATGAGTTAGATAGCTTTGTTGATACAAATGGACTGTGCTAGTATGCTCTGATTTCTGTTTGCTCTTGATGAGTCATGAGTTTTAATCAACAGATCCTCTTTTTTATTTAAATTGCTCTTATCTTATTGCAAATATCTTCACATATTTTAAAATTATATTATTTTCATTCTGGGAAAACAGATCATACTCTATATCTCCACTCTGGATGTGCTTCACTTTTAGCATTTGAACAAGAAATCTTTTGGTAAACAGCAACGCTCAAGTAGGGGGTTAGTTTTGTTTGACTCTTAGAAGCCATACCTGCTCTTTCATGAGGACAGCAGGGTGAGACGGTTCTTAATTCAGATTATACAAGTGCTCAAACTGATCTATTGCTATCACAGATATAGAAAAGAAATACATACAGCTCTGTGTTTTCTCCTTTCTACAGTTACTCCACTGCAGATGTGTCTTCTGCATTCTCTGTGGATTGCTTTTAAACTGATTTAATCTCCAGGTAAAGGTAGTACAGGAAGGATAAAACTGTTGAGTGCAAACTCACTCAAATTGCAAAACTCAATTGTTTCTTGCGTTGTGAAAAGGATGCCCAAAATCTGATTAGTTTGCATGTACAATCATCCTAAATGCCTGCTTTATGCAGCTTAATGAAAATGTGGCAACATTGTTTAAGAAATGCAAATAAGCAAAATATATAATATGAAGAAAAAAAAAAAAAAAAAAAAAACCACCTGTTCTGTAGCATTTGGTTGTTATTTTCTAACATCTACCTGTGTCCAGAAAGTCTTTGGCTCCTCAAGCCTGACCATCCCAGAGGCTGAAAGAAGCATATGGGCAGTCTGAGATTCTGGAGCAGCTCTTTGGTCCACATGTACTTGGCATAAACCTCTACCTAGCATTTTAACTTTTGCATTAGATTAATCTCCTCATATTTCCCTGAGAAATTGTCTCCCTTCAGTTCCCCATGACATCCATACTGTGTAGAATAATAGAAGCATAGAATGATAGAATAGTTTGAGTTGGAAGGGACCTTTAAATGTCACCTAGTCTAACCTCCCCTCAATGAACAGGAGCAACATCTTCAACTAGGTCAGGTCACTTAGAGTCCTGTCCAACCTGACCTTGAATATTTCCAGAGATGGGGCATCTACCTCCTCTCTGGGCAGCCTGTTCCACTGTTTCACTCTCATTGTAAAAAATTTCTTCCTTCTATTTAGTCAAAATCTACCCTCTTTTAGTTTTATACTGAGGGAATCAATATCCACATACAGGACCTTGCACTTGGCTTTGTTGAACCTCATGAGGTTTAGATGGGCCCACTTCTCAAGCTTGTCCAGGTCCCTCTGGATGGCATCCCTCCCCTCAGATGTGTCAACCACACTGCTCAGCTTGGTGTGTTCTGCAAACTTGCTGAGGGTGTACTCAATCCCACTGTCTATGTCACTGATGAAGATATTAAGCAGTCCTGGTCCCAACATAAACCCCTAAGGGACATCACTTGTCATTGATCTCCATCTGGATGTTGAGTTGTTGACCACTACCCCCGGATGCAACCATCTAACCAGTTCCTCATCCACCAAACAGTCTGCTGAGCAAATCTCTCTAGAGAGAAAAATGTTGTGGGTGACTGTGTCAGGACTTGTTGCCACACAGCAATACAAACATCTCCTTAGTCTTTTTTCCTCCTTTAACCATGAATGCTGTAGAAAAAAAATTCTGCAAAAAGGTCATTACAAGAACTGAATTGCTTCAGGGAAAATATCCACCATGTATTGAATGAAACCTGTTTGAGAAGAGGTGCCTAGCTTCATTTTTGGATGTCTACATTCAATCAGATGAGTTGCACCTTCTGTACTATTTGGAGTAAGGAGTGGGGAGGGAGGCATTTTATATTTATTTTTTAAGATCGAAAACATGAATATCTATAGACATTTGGATTTTCATCTCAGCTGGTTCTAACTTGTAGGTATGTGTACTAAAATTAGGAATTGATATCTTATAGCTGTGTGACAGATATGACTGCTTTATTTATACTAGAAGGAAATTTAAAAAAAGAAAAAAAGAAAAAGAGAGAGAACAAACACCCACCCAACTCAACCCTGAGATTCCCTTTAAAAAAACATAGTTGTGATATCAAACCATGAAAAATTAATCTCAGCATAATTATGTATGTTATGAACTGGAACCCCCAAGTGATTCCAATATCTCTCTATTCATTTTGCTAACAAAGCCATCAAAATAGATTACGAGGTTGGTAGCTTTTAATCAACAGTATCTTAAACTGATATTCTGATAATGTCCATGAAAATAAAAATCTGGCTATCTTCTACTAAAAAAAAAGGCATGATTTTTTATCTGGTTCAACTCCATGCTTAAAGTACTTGATTATAAAACTGATGTCTACAAGAATGTTAATCTTACTGTTGTGCATGTAGTAAATTAATTATTTAAATAATTACAAACTTATAGCTGCAAGAAGAAAAGCTTGTGCAATCAAATCTATTTTGTTGGCATAATTTCAAATGAACAAATAAGTCATATTTATGTTAAAAGAGATAGACTATCTTGTCTTACACATAAGCATCTGTTTAAATTGGTATGACTGAGTAGAAAAATACTGTAAATAAAGTTATTTTAATTAGCTAGTTATTTAAACAGTTACTTAACTTCTAGAATTACTTTTTGGTTTCATGACTGTCATTGACATGTCATGAATTTTGATTGATTTATAAATCTTTACTGGCAAATTAATTAGAACCTGTGCTTAAAATCCTGACTCCTATTATTCACAGAAATAGAATTAGAAAAAGTTTAGCACTTAGAAATAAGACTTTGATCATGATCCTATTGACAACTTTTTCTATACTATGTTAATTAATTTACACTTCTAAAATGTTATATCCACTTTATATTTATACTATGTTATTTTATTTTGTTAAATTAGAAAATTCAAGACCAGAGACATTACAATCATAGAGCATTAAAGAATTAACAAACACACTAATCAGTCTCAATACTTCAGGCATACTCTGGTTGTCAGAAAAATCAGTTTCAGTACAGTTACCTGTCAGAACTTCAGGCTGTGGATTAGACTCAAAGGGTGGTTTTGTGCTTCATTTTGTATGATGTAACTAACAGGATGCCTGATGTTTGTTTGAATTTACATTACCTGTGAAGAATTAGATTGCTGAGAAAGTGGTCTACAAAAGCCAGTATGACCACCAGTATGCTTGTTACCAATATTGGCAAGGAATAGTGTATTATTTTCTTCATCACTGTTTATGAGTACATTCTTATTTAAAATTGACTGTCGTGGAGTTATACATCTAGGCTAGACCAAAAAAAAAAAAAAAAAAGGGAGTTTAGGTACATGAGGTGGAACAGTGAGCAATGTGAGCCACCCCAGTCTTTAACTGACATTGAAACCCCTATACTAGCTATCAGTTACTTTGCCTAAATTCCATAGGTACTTCATTGCTTAACTTCAAAATTTTCTAGGGCACATATTTATACGTCTGTACCCTAAAGTACCACAACTCACTTTTCATCAGATAAATGCCTCAGCATCCAAACCTGACTTGGATCTAAAAATTAGGCCACAAGAGTACTGTGCAAGTCTTTATGTCAGTGCAAGGAACAAGTACAGTCAGACTGCTTGTGATACACAAGTGAAGAAACCGTCTGCTTTTCCTGCATTAACTTAAATTAGTTTGGGTAAGGAATCTCATACATATTCACAAATATCTTATTTTCCAGTTAGATAGAGCATTTCCAAAGTGACAGAAAAGGGCTTAAATACTTGAATATGTAAAGAAAATTTAAGATGAAGTCTTCATCATATTGTGTGTGTGCTACTGTGGAGTAATAGCAGGTAATACTAGCAACACAAAAAAGTCTTTGTCCACCTAGTTTTATTTTTTAAAGGGGAAGAGAGAAGAGAAAGCATTTCAAGAAAGACCCAAGTGTACCTACTGGCTAAGAAGAAGTAGAGAAGACACTAAAGAATTGATAGTAAGCTGCTACGAGCATGCTTAGCAGCAGATGAAAAAAACATCCAGAAGGCTTCAACAATACAAAACTTCAGGTGAGAATCATATATCAGTTTACAAAATCAAGAAGCAGGAGTAAAAGATTATAAATTTAAATGACATCTGGATATGGAACCTCACTACCTAAAATACATTCAAGCATCTGTATCTGTCTAATGACTTTGTCTTCTAGCTTTAAACTTTCATTAATCACTTCTGCAATAGTTAACTAGGTCACAGTTTTATTAGGAAAAAAAAAAAAGATAAAAATAAAACTAAGAGACAATATAGAATATAAAATATGAGCAAGAACATTACAATCACAGCCTAGTTTGGGGATGGATTTAAATCAAACCTGAAAGAGGTAAAAAAGTTTTGATATTTCCTTTTACTTGCTTGGTCTGGCAAGGATTACTATAAGGAAACAAAATCTCAGTGCTTTGCTAATACAATTTTTAGTCCAAAGAAACTATTTGGCCTTCAGTTGGGATGATCAAACCACTTCCTCACAGACAAACACGCATACACATGTTGCCAAGAAACAGTGAAGAAACTTCAGAAAGGAACTTTGCCCTCATTCTACCAAAAACAAGGTCAATAACAATATTATTAAGGATTGTTCCCTCAGCACCCAGAACCCCTCAACACCTCATTGATCAGGTTTTGTGACTTTAGCAAGAACCTTGAGAATACTTTACCATTGAAAACTTTCATTTTCAAAGCTTAAACAGCATCAAAATAATTTCAGTATATTTCCAGCTGTTGCTAGTTTTATACACAAACCTACACTCTACGCAATTTGTCCTGGGAAATGTGCTTTAGGTGACTTTGGGCAGTGGGGTTGGACATGGTGACCTCCAGATGGCCCTTCTGACATCAACCATCATCTGTCATCTCTAGGGCTTTCCCTCTAATGACAAGGGGCATGTCAAAGGACTCCCAAGAGAGAGACCAAGTGAGATGATCCTTCCCCTCTCCTTAGCACTACTAAGACAGCCGCTGGAGTACTCTGTCCATTACTGGACTGCAAGAGTACAAGAGACAGCACTACTGGAGAAAGTCCAGCTAAGAGACACATAGATGATGAAGTGGCTGGAGCATCTCCCATAGAAGGAAAGGCTGAGACAGCTGAGACTGTTTGGCTTAGAGAAGAGAAGAGAAGACTTACGGCAGATCTCATAAACATGTTCAAATATCTCAGAGAAGACTGCAAAGAAAACAGAGACAGATTCTTTCAAGAGGCATCTTGAAATGCCTCTTGAGAGGCATTAACCTCAAGACCGGAGGCCATAAGCACAACCAAAAATATGTGAGGTTCCTGATTATCAGAAAGAAACCTTTTTCATGGTGAAAGTGACCAGGCTCTGGCACAGATTGCCTAGTGAGATTGCAGAGTCAGCAATCTTGGAGATATTCAGATACTGTCCTAAACAACTGGATCCAGGTGGCCTTGTTTGAGCAAAAGGCCACCTCCAGGGAACCCTTTCAACCTCAACCATTCTGTGATTCTGTGAACTGACCAGGATTCTTTTGGAGACCAGGATGAATTAAACAAAGGAAGTGTCTGACTTCTTATTTTATTTTTTTTTCTACTTTACTTGACAATTATTAATGAACCATAACCTGTTTACCTGATTATTTTTGCTTCACTTCCATTAACATGACTACACACATGCATGAACATACACACTTCCCTGCAGATATGCTGCAAACACTCTTCAGCAATATTCTCCTTTAGCAATATAATTTGTTCATTTTTAAAAACTTCATAAGAGCACAAATAGAAAAGATTTAAGTTTTATTACAAATTTGTTTCTACTTTTTCAGTAGATCTTTTCTCATGTGGCAAGCAATGAAATCTACTATCACAAATATTACCCAGCAGCCTACTGACATTATAGAAATTAATGTGTCAGACGGTAGCTAAATATACAGAGCATATATCCAGACTTCATACCTTCAGTCTTCCCCAGAAGTATGAGACTGATGTGTTTTACAGGATACACAGAAGATCAACAAATTGCAGGTGTTTTCCTTTCTCCTTCTGTTGATTTACAAATTCAACTTCAAACACTATGTTTAGCATGTAAATAAGACATTGAGTGGAGAGTATATTTTGACTTGCATTTATAGTTTCAATTTAAATGCAAAAATTATTCTTTGCTGAGTATTACAAACATTTACTTATAAGATTGTACTTAATATTTATACTAAGGAAAAGGACAAGTTCGTTTCTCTTATTTTTCATAGAAAAAAAAGAGGGGAAGAACCAGAGTTTACCAGTTCTGGTTTTGTTACAAATCTNNGTTTTTGTTAAAAATCTTTTTTTTTTTTTTTTTTGTGACATAGCTCATGACTGCACATTTTGGTTGTATTTCTGTTTGTTTTGTCAGTTATATGCAATTCCATCTGTCGTGGTTTCAGCCACATTTACCAAAACTTGATTGACAGATGTCCCTCCCTCCCCTCTTTGGGAAAAAGAGAGGAGAGGAAGAAATTAAAGAGATTCAAGAGTTTAGAAAAAAAACTAAACTACTTTAATGAAAATATAAATAATAATATAATAAATAATTTTAAAAAATAGGAAAAAGGGAAAAAAGAAGTATACAGTATATACAAAANTTCTGACCCTCCAATGGCTAAAATGACGAAAATTACCTGACCATGGTTGTTTTAGCAGTAATTCTAAACAAGGGCCTCTCTGCATACCATTCTTTGGTATAATCAGGTCTTATCACTGCAAGATGAAACAGTTCTGAACAATGTGCTGCTAACTTCAGAGTTTAGTTAGTTAGAAGGGACCTAGCTAAGAAAGCAAAACTGTAAAACAGAAAATTGGTTCGCTTTACCTCAAACAAGGACACCATCAAATGTAAATTTGCTCCAGCACTTTGTGGAGTGCTGTACAGTACAAACTAATTTCATGTGTCAGATCATGCATTTCTCACTATGCACAGTGATTACAACAAAAAGAAACTATATAAAAGGTAGTGATAGAAAGGTAAATAAGGGAACATACGAAGAATGCAAATGTGAATATTAGCTAGATGTTATGCATCATAGGTTTTGAGCTACATAAAATAAAATATTTCTCTTTTCTGAGTACTATAGAGATATCGAGAGTCTGAGGCAAGAATCAAGGAAAATTAATAAAGTGTCAGTATTTTACACCTTCAGAATCAGCACTGATATGACAGCAGGTGTAAATGATGTAAATATGATTTCACCTATGTGGGAAACTAAATGGTGTGCTGGAAAGAAGAAAAGAAGAGCTACATTGAAATAAAAGAAAAGTGAAATACTTAAAATACAACAAAGGGAGAATGACAATATAACCCAAATTTATGTGTTCTTAGTATTATCCTGAATTATTGTCCAGTGTTCATAACAAATAGGAAGAAGTATCTCAGAAATATCAAAGACTGGAAAGAGGAAAACATATAGAGAAGAAGAATGAAACATAAAGTGTTTTCATCTGAAGTCAATTCAGATTTCTCATAATTTCTTAAGTATGAGAAAAATTCTGGAAGGCTAATTGATTCCTGACAGCCGTTTGTCTCATCTGCTTAAAAGTACCTTCAGTGTCAGAAGGTGGAAGGTTTCTTTGGCCAGCTTTCCAGTTTTTCATTATCTTTTCCTTCAAAAGTATTTTCTAATATCTCATACTATTCAATGATTTTTTTTTTCTTGCAATTTAAGCCCATTACTTCTTTTCCAATACAGAAAGTATATTATCCCCTTTGAAATAGTCTTTTATTTTCATGAAATCTATTATCGCATCCTTCCCATATCTTCTCTTTATTCTGTCTTTTCTTGTAGGTCATAATCAGTATTGCTATTCTGTCGGCACTCTCACCAATTGATACTTACTCCTTATAAAGCATGGTAGAAAAAAAAAATTCATATTAAATGCAAGTCTATTAGTGAATGCTGAATTGAATAAAAGGATAACTGCATACATCTTGTAAGCCACATGAGATGAATTAGTATAATGTTCACTTTTTAATTTATTTTTTTTTTTATTTCCACAATACTATGATGGTCCTTACCATGGGATCCTTTCTAACTTGGAAACCTGCAGAACTTTTACCTAAGCAGTTGTTCCCTAATCTGCATGTGTGCAATTTATTATTTCTGCCTGAGTATCTTGCATTTGTCCCTATTGAATCACATCCTATTTCTTCAAACCTACCTCCAATTTGTCAAGATTATTTTGAATTCTATTCCTGTCCTCCAAGACACTTGCCTTCTCTCCTGAGCTTGGTATCATATGTAAATACTCTCTATTCCAGCATCCAGGCTATTTATACTGAAGATTCAGCATGGCATCATCAGACTACTGAAGCAGTCTTCTCAAGATAAGTACACAGAGCAGCAAAGAAAACTAAAGAAATATAAAAGCAAGTCAGTGGGGAAAAAAAATTATCAGTATAAGAATCAAAGCAAGTCTATATATGGACTGTGCTGCAGGAAGAAGTGTGTCTGGATGCTTCTAGCATTAAAGAAGATGATCTCCCACGAAAATCAATAGTGATTTAATTTTTTTTTTTCTGTTTGTTTTCATAAGTAGCACATCTGTAAAGTCTCCTTCAGGCATCTTCAAGAAAAACATCTTTCTTCTTGTCCTGAAGCTTTTAGATTATCTGTGCATATATAGACTTTTGCAAGAGAAAACCCTGTATTCCAAAATTTTATATAAATCAAAAGGAGAATTCAGTGACTGGCATACCAATCTCTGTTCTTCTTTACCTAGTATGGCAGATCATCTGATTCTTCTTGTTTTTCCTTGTTTTAACCTCGACAGTGTATAAAGATGTTGCCTCCTGTAGCTCTAACCACAGCAGCAAAGGAAATATGGCAGTGTTATTCCTCTGGTTTCATTTTCATTCCAATCTCTTCTTTCTTTACCAATTTCAGGATATCAGTATAGATGAAGTAGGGGGTGATTGCAATGTTAGTGAATTAAACACAGAATAAATACAAATATGCTACGGTATGGCCAAGCAACAGTACTCAAACTTTTCTTGTCCATCTCCATGGGACAAGATGTAGATCCGTGGATCCTGCCAGCTGAAGAATTGGTAATCACAAAGTCTTCAGGTACACTTTGTTTTCCTCTCCAGTGATGACACACAATTTGGTTCATATTAACACTATATTGCTATAATATCACTAACAGGTATACCCACAAGCTGTGTATAAAAATGTGGAGTAATGCTTTTAACTGCATACTACATGCTCAGTGCAGCCCCTTTACACTGCCTACTACATTTTTATACAGTCTATTCTTAAAAGAAGATTGTTTGAATAATAATAATTAGTCACATTCATAACTCATTAATGAACACATTTTCTTTCTCTAGATATTTGTCTGCCATGCAACAGTTCTTCTCTAAGTCCTGTAACTTCTGCTACCTATAAACTAATTTAATCTCTGGTTTTAGTAGCATGAAATTCATGATAACTTTAGTTTATTGTGTTTCTTTCAATACTGAATTTATGAATTATAAATACACAAAAATAATCATGTTACCATCCTTAAAAAAAAAAAAAAAAAAAACAAAAAAAAAAAACACCCAAAGAACAACAAACAAAACAGCAAACTAGCAGAGAATTGTGTTGGGTGAAATGCAGTCATTGTTATGTACAAAGACAGCCATGACATTGCAGTGATAAAAAATAAGTGATGAAATGAAAGGATTACATCCTACTGCAACACAGTATATGCTATTCCCCACACATATGTAGATTATGGAAGATTTGGCTAGAAAAATTAGTAGTCTTTTCTTTATTGTAATTTAAGTCAGATAAAATGCAATAATCAAGTTAAAATTCTCACTCTTAGTTGTAAAGCATGGATAGCCAACTGTTTGAAATTAACTTTTCATGTTTACTTACAAGCTTCTCTCCCTTTATCTACTAAACACTCAAAAAATAACATATTTCTACTGTATATGTTCTACCCACTCCACAGCGTATTTAATATAATTATGATTAATGCACATGGGATATGAATTCTAGTCATACTGATGGTAGTAAAGACTCTATTAAATACATAGCCAGATGTAATAACTTTGTTAAGGCTACTTAAATAATGCCAGTATTCTGACTTGAAAGGATAGCATATTAACATCTGTTATTCTCGTTCACAGCTTTTCCCAGTGCATGTCTGTATGCACAGTTGTGAATGTGCCAATACGTCTGTGTGCAATGGTGTGTGTATACACACCCATGTCAGCTTGACTGAAGCAAAATGATAGCTGTTCCTCTTTATAGAAAAAAGATAAAAAATTATCTAGATCACAATTTTACTACCTCTCAGTGACATTTAGATTTTGCATGTGTATTCTTGTTTAAATTTTGAGTTGAAGACTTGCAGTTAATTGGGCAAAAGAAGATCTTTAAAATGCAGTAAAGTTCAAAAGTGAACAAAAGATCAATTTATTGTACTTATAGTCCACCTCCTTGTGTTTCTGAACACCCAGTCCCATGAAAGGTCATTAGTTTTTCAGGAAAGGTTTTAAAAAACTGTGGATATGAAATTTATTTTTCAACCCTAAAAGTGGTGATGTTTACAAATAGTAAGATCCTAAGAATGTCGTTGAATTAAGACATATTAAATAAATGTAATTTGAAAGTACATTTTATTCATAATGTAGGAGTTAGTTACCTAATTCTGCTTATTTATTCTGTACTGAGATACAATGATAATTATTCTAGAATGCAGTTTTAGCTTGCTTTAAATCACCTTTGGCACACACCTGAATATTTTTTTATCAGCATTATTTTAATCAAGAGATAAAAAGATAACAGAATTAATTTCACATAAGCTGTATTAACAATGCATAGTTGTTTGTTTTGCATGTAATTTTTTTTTTGTCTGAATTATCACTGAGATCAACAGAAGTCTTTAAACGTGAGTGTCTTGAGTTAAAGAATTGGTAACATTTTAGGTTTTTCTTCAGATAAGACTGAACCTTGGAAACTTCAAATAAGGTGAAAAAAAAAATAGGAGGAAGTATGTAACATTTCAAGTACAGTTTAATTCCTGCTTAGCTACTCTTTTTATACTTAGTTTCTTTGACTTTATATTGCTAATTTTCTCAGATTTTATAAAAATAAAAAATTCAGTAAGTCCTAAAATTTTCTTCAGTTATTAAATTAATTTGGGTTTTCAGTATCAATTTTCTAAACAAAACTAAATTTTACTACATATATCTGTAAGTCTAATCTCTATTTTTCTTAGTAGAAACAAATGTTCCATTCATTTTCCTCTGTCTTGTTAGTTTTTCTTTGTTCTGAAACCTTTTGTAGGGAAAATATATGAATGATTTCTGATTTGACTATGTAGTTTTGGCAGGAAATTTAGGTATGTTAAGAAGGTATTATGCTTGCTCTTCGTCTTCTGACATATTTCACTGACCTCTCTTTCTGATTTTTATTGGGTTTTTAATTCTTCTGACTGATTTCTTTTTTTCATAATACTTTACTACTCCTGTTTTGATGTCCTATGTATTTTCCTTCATATGTCCATTTAATCTTGAATAATTAATGAAAGTAATCATAACTCTCTAGACACTGATTTTGGCATGTAGTCCTACTGTTAGCTGTCAGCTCACAAAATTTAATGCTCTTTTGAGGGCATTTTCAAAAAGTCACACAATTCAATTATTCACTTCCACAGAGCAAGAATCACAATGTGTTAATACTTTCCTATGGTGGATTTTATATTTTGGCAATAGATCACAGTAAGGCTGCAGCCTTTCAAAATCTGGCAAAGTAAAGGAGAGTCACCAGATGGAATCCTCAGGTAACATACTGAAATCAATGTAGTTTATTAATACAGAAGTGTTTGGGTAGGCTCTATATTAATCTCAACCTTCAAAAGCAGACTGACAGTGACTTGCCAGATTTTGCAGTTCATAGAAAAAGAGACCCTGGTAACTGATGAAGTTATTTCACATATTTGCCTAGATTTATTTTAAAGAATCTTTGGAAGCTTTATCTGCCATTTGCCACACTATTCCCCTGTTTTCCCAGCCAAATAGATAGAGTTCAGCCTACCCATTTGAAAGGAGCTCAGGCTGAATAATTATATAGCCCAATTGTTCTCCATCTGCTGCTTGCTTGATCTACAAATGCCTTTTCTTGTACCAGGAAGCAAGCAACAGAAACTCAGCTGTTCAGTATTTCCATCTGGGAAATTGTAAGTTGCTGTGTTCCAGTACCTAGACGAAGAACCTACTCCTGTGCATAGTTAAGAAGAGATTACAGTATATAGGAAGAGGAAATAATTTTAAAAATGCAAATTATCTCCTTTTTACTGGATTAATACTAAAAGGGTAAGCAGAAAAAATCAAGTAGCAGATAAACTCCTATGACACCTTTTCTAAGCTAGAGCACTACAAGTTTGAACACATGCTGCACCCTTGGAAATGAGGATGATAGCTCATTTATATGAGGTACTATATGGTACTGAGGAATTCCAGGAAGTATTTCTTAGAGTCAGGATCCATGTGTCTTCAAGCTTTTTACATGATGGACATTTATTGAAAACACTGGGTAGTGACTACATTTTAAAAGCTAGCATTAAAGGATACAAAATTTGGTTGTCTAAAGCTGGGAATAGTGTGATACAAATCTGATTTCTTTCAAATGTATATTTGGCTTTTAATTTTTATTTTTGGCTTATGTCTGCAACCAGAAGTATAATTATGTGGTTTTTTTCTGTATGCTGACAAACTATGCAATGACAAAATTTTCAAAATTAATTTTTTCCACATTTTGCTTTTTAAAATTTATTATATTTTGTTATTATTTATATTATTTTAATTTTTTATTTTTTAATGTTTTGCTTGAATTAGAAGAAAACAAAAGGATTTTTTTAGTAGTACCATTGAATATTTTCTGGATAGAGAGCAACTTTCCAAAATAAATTATTTTCACGGTTAAAATTTAATCTTGTTCAAAAGAGCTAATTTGTTTTAAACCCTACATTTCAACACTTTAATATGCTAAAATTTGGAAGATTTGTGCTACTGTAAGGCATACTGGAGCAAAATCTTCTAGTAACATTTTCTGGATGACAGTAAAACCACAGATGTATATGCAGAGGGAGGAGAAAAAAACCCATCTGATAACCACTATATCATAGAATTGTAAAATGGTTAGAGTTGGAAGGGACCTTAAGGATCATCAAGTTCCAATCCCCCTGTCATAGGTAGGGACACCTCCCACTACAGCAGGTTGCTCAAAGCCCTATCGACATGCCCTTAAACACTTACAGGAATGGGGCATCCACAGTTTCTCTGGGTAACCTGAGAAGAATATAAACCAAACCAAACAAAATAAATAAATAAATGAATAAACCTAACAGCAATAACAAAGAAAAAAAACATCAAAACAAAAAAAAAACAAATTAGTTAAACAGAAAATCAGAGATATAATGATATGATAGATATTAACATCTTTAGCG
>VZRU01019360.1:257024-288651 GCA_013398155.1 Pedionomus torquatus
CTCTAATGATTCTATGATTCTCTGCTCTACTCTGCATTTGTGAAACCCCACATGGACTACTGTGTCCACCTCTGGAGTCCTCAACACAGAAAAGACATGGACCAGTTGGAATGGGTCCAGCGGAGGGCCACAAAGATGATCAGAGGGCTGGAACACTTTTCCAGGTGAAGACAGGCTGAGAGATCTTTGGCTGTTCAGCCTGGAGAAGAGAAGGCTCTGGGGAGAGCTTATATAGCAGCCTTCCAGTATCTGAAGGGAGCCTATGGGAGAGCTGGAAAGGGTCCCTTTGTCAGGAAGTGTAGTGACAGGACAATTTGATAGAATTAGCTGGATGATCATATCCAAAGAGTTGCATGCAGTCAATGGATCTATGTCCAAATGAAGATCAGCACAAGTGGTGTCCCTCAGGAGTTTGTATGGGGACTGTTACTGTTCAATGCCTTTATTAATGACAAAGTGGGATTAAGTGCACCTTCAGTAAGTTTTTGCATGACACCAAGTTGAGTGGTGCAGTCGGTATGCTTGAGGGAAGGGTTGCCATCCAGAGGGACCTTGATGGGTTTGAGAAGTGGATAAATGTGAACCTCAGGAAGGCAGTGAGAAACTGGAACAGGTTGACTAAAGAAGTTGCAAATGCCCCACCCCTGGAAGCACTCAAGGTCAGATTGGAGGGGCTCTGAGCAACCTGACCTAATGAATGATGTCCTGGCCCATAGCATGGGAGTTGGAACCAGATGATCTTTAAAGGTATTTTCCAGCCCAAAACCACTCCCCTGCAGCCTGTGTACATACTATATGGTGGATAAAGTTTCTATGGGGGAAGACTTATGCTGGCACATGAAAACCATGTGAGGAGGAAAGCATGTCAGAAAGAAGCTGTTAGAGATTTGCCACTATTCCCCACTCCCCATCACCCCTGATGGCTTGAGAGGGATGTGTAGAGAATTCAAGAATAAGAGAGTGAAATTGAGCCTGTGAAGGAGGGTGGGCATGTGGAAAAATGTTTCAGAGTTTTGGGGTTGATTTTTTTGGCCTTTGTTTCTTACAATCCCATTCATTTTAGTTGTCAATAAATTAAATTAGTTTTCCCCAAGTTTAGGCTGTTTTGCCTGTGACAGTAACCAGTAATAAACCTCTCTTTCTGTATCTCAACTCATGAGTTTTTCATCTTATTTTATCCCCTTGCTCTGTTGAGAAGGGGGAGTGTGAGAGCAGTTGGGTGGGTTGCTGGTTTGGGCTGGGATAGAGCTAATTTTCTTCATAGCAGTAGTAGCTGGTATTTGGGGTATTTTTACAATTATGATAAAAAATGTTGATAATAGGGAGATGCTTTTATTATTGCTGAGCAGTGCTTACACAGAGTCCGGGGCTTTTCTTCTTCTTGGGAGACAGTAGTGACTCACAAGCAAGCAGACTGGGCACAGGCAAGAAGCTGGGAGGGACACAGCTGTGACAGCTGATCCCAGCTGACCAAAGGGATTGTCCATACCATATGACATCATGCCGAATATGTAAAGCTGGGAAAAGAAGGAGGAAGAGAGGACATTCAGAGTTAGGGTGTTTGTCTTCCTAAGTAACTGTTATGTGTGATGGAGCTCTGCTTTCATGGAGATGACTGAACACCAGCCTGGCAATGGGAAGAAGTGAATGAATTCTTTGCTTTGCTTTGCTTGAGTGTGTGGCTTTTGCTTTATCTATTAATTTGCTTTTATCTCAACTCAGGAGTTTTCTCACTTTTGCTCTTCTCTCCCATCCCAACGAGGGTGAGGGAGCAAGCAGCTGCGTAGTTCTTAGTTGCCAGTTGGGGTTAAACCCCGACAGTGGACATCTGGTATCTAGCCAAGGTTAACCCACCACATTACTGCATTTGGGAAATGCCAGGCAATATGTAGAATTTTAAACTGTTTCCTGCATCAGCCTTGGTAGCTTGTGCAGCAGGATGCCTGCATTGTCATGATTAAGAGTGTGCCAGCACTGCCTTTGTAAAACCTCTATATTCAGGGGATTAGAATAACATGGCATTAAAAATTCTTTCTGAGCTGAAACTAAGAATACAGTACTTAGGCTGTAATGGCATTGCTGATGTTGAGTGAGGGTCTTGTACTGTGACTATTAATATTAATTTCTCAAGCATTCAGTTCTAATGATATAGTGCTAGACCTGCAAAATGACATAGATACTGTAACACTGAGCTTTGAAACGCCTCACTCCCAGAGGGGATTACAACTGATGAAGCCATGTGCTTACACTCCCCGTACCATGTACTGGAAATTTAAAACACCCCGAAGAAGGATGCTGAGCAGAAAGCCAGAAAGCTAGCAGAAAGCTAGTCAGTAGAAGACACTGCAGAAAGGGCAACTTCGTTCTTTGAAGGTACATAGAAGGTGACATTTTTAAAAAACTCATGGTATAAGTAATGTTATTAAAGATGTCATTTATTTACCTGGACTTTTATGATAAATTGCTTTTAATATGGCAATGAAATAAATAGTATTTTTAAGCAAATTTGCCTTTATTTTATTTAATTAAGCAGTGGTTCAGCCTACATCTAATTTTTGCACTAGACAGTCTCAGGAGGAGTAGCCTGATAAAGTAACTTTATTGCAGAAAAGTTCGTTTCGAAGGTTTCTGTAAAAGTTTCTTCTGCCCTCAAATACTTTTAATTTGAGTATCTGACATGAAGTGTTGATAGGGGGTTTAGTTATAGCTATTTTGTCTGTGGCTTTCTCAAAGATATTCTTTCCTGGTCCTTGAAGTTTTATCCAAGAGTTCTCCAAAAATTTAAATTTTCTTCAAGTGAAAACAAGAAAAAGCAAGTTTGATTAAGATGTTCATAAGAGGTGTTGATACATGGTGAAGGTGTACTAAAGATGGTAATTAAAGTGTTTTATTAGACTTGTTCTCTGTTCAATGTCTTTCAGCTTGTCAGAAGAAATTATTGCTACAGGTGTTTTCATATTAAGAATGAAACAAAATGATGAGGGATTATGAAAAAAAATCCTTTTGGGAATATATTTTTTTAGGTACTGTATTGATGCTTCTGCTGTCTGTTTTGTGATGCAGCAGATGTAAATTTGCTGGCTGCACCTTTTTTAGCAGTTTATGGAAATAATCACTCCAGCGGACAGTCTTAAATATAAAATACTTCCCTTTCTATCTTTTTAGAGTAATGTCTAGAGAGTAAAATCCCTACTGAATATTCCCAAACAGAAATATGTAATAAGTATTTCAATCATTGCAATATGTGGAACAGTTCTTCACACATAAGTGTTAGGGGAAAAAAAAAAAAGGTATAAATTAATTCTGTGCTACTTATGTCCTGATTTACAATAATCATCAATACTAACTACTAAATGTAACATAATGTTGGTAGGCATCCATTCTCACCCATTTGGGACCTTAAGTCACTGCCTCAGTAGATATAATGAAAGGGTTACAAAATCTACCTACTGAAAAATTATTTTGGATTAAATCCAGTAATCTTTCAAGGTTTCAAAAATTATAATTTAAAAAATCCACTACCAGCAAAATACAAATGCTGAAGAATATGAAGGACAGAGCATGCAAAACTTGGGTTCAACAAGGTTCAGATCTCACAGTGGGTCATGACTGAATCTCACTGTATCCAGTAGCTATGCAAAGTCATGGGTAGCCATAATCACTGATTCTACTGTAGCTATCAAAGAGAAATTAAGTTCCTTTTATATTCAGAACAGTATTAAAAATTAACAAAAAACCTAGCTCCTTCTGTGAAAGAAATAGGTTGTCACAAACAAATTGTTTCTCTGTTTGTGGTCAAGCAAGTACCATTATTTGGATCCTATGTTGTTTATTGAAACTGTCGCTTTTTTTTAATGTTCATCACACTTAGTTGTATGAAGACTCAGTTCCAGCCTTTGTAAAAGTGTTACTAAGCAAAATTTGGCTCTTGGCATGTTTTATACTCTGAACATTGGTCAAGCTGTGGATTTCAAAAAAGGTAGCTTTGAAATTAATTAATGTGGACTTAATAATTAAAAGAGCAGTATCAGCACCCAGTAATTTCTGCTACATTAATCAGTTCACAGAGTTTATTTAGTTTATTGGAATTAATTAATTCTTCTTTTAGCACAGTCATTTATTTTCAAGGTAACTGCTGTTTTGAACTATTCAGCCATCCTAGTGAAAAGAATTCGGTATGGTATTAGGGAATTATATTGTGCCTCTCTTTTTATCTTAAAAGCCTCTAAGTGTGTGTGTTGGTTTTAATGGGGAAAAAGTGACTATTTTCCTAATAGAATGACATTTCCCAGGGTACATTTATGTTGTTATGAGCAGTACATTACATCTTGTATGGCAGATGCTGTTAAAACTAGCACATTAAAAGGTTTGCCTGTTTTGCTCAGCAAAAAAATAACAGTGCTGATGTCTGTATAACTCCAGATTTCTAAAGCCAGACCCCAACTTACATGAGGCCTTCATGTATGGTAACTGAAAAGAATGCAGGAAGAGCGAGATCTTGGCCATTCTTTAGGTCCCAGTCCTATAGGACAGCCAGCGCTACATAGTACTGCACACAATCTAAGACAACACTTGGATTATTTCCACCAGCCATACACTATCCTAAAGGTCTTCCATCATTACAAATGTTACAAAAATAACCAATAAGCTCAGAAAAATGGGAAATATAAATCTGCTGTTGTTATGTTAAGCAATGAAAGGATATATTGGGGTAAGTACTATCATAAGACATAGAATATTTAACAGGCCTTAATCGACTGAAGACAGAATGTATGTTAAATTAATATATCTGTATAGTGAGTTTTCACTGGAACCTCCATGAACAGATTTTAGAAGTTTCAGTTAAAGAAAAGTCTGAAGCAAAAACCTTGTCATACTAATTCATCAAAAACCATCCTATTAACTGATCATTTCTGATTGATCACAGAATAAATAAAAAAAAAAAGAGAGAATTGAAATGAAGCTTTGATTTCAAAGGATTTTATTGAAACAAGTTGTTTCAATAAAGAAATTTAAAAATGCGCATCCACATGTAAACTCTCTGAAAAAAAAAAGAAGCAGAGAATAGAAAACAGTATGATATATGAAGACAACTAGTATGTAGTTGTACTGTTCATTATGGGATTGGAAAGAAAAAGTTGATTTTTTAAACCCTTATTTAGACATTTATTTACAAGTTCAAATTACTGTCAGAATTACTAACACAATGATACTCTGAAACTTTCAACTCTGAATAACTGACAAATATTTTGGCAGTCAGCACAATAGTATATTCAGATGTTTATTATACTCATATTTCAGGTAAGTAAATAACATATTTTCCCTACTGTAATATAAAAAACAACAACAACAACAACAACAAATATAAAAAAAAAAAACAAAAACCTAATCCCAAAACCACAACAA
The DNA here is from genome assembly GCA_013398155.1 of Pedionomus torquatus. Classification (NCBI taxonomy): domain Eukaryota; kingdom Metazoa; phylum Chordata; class Aves; order Charadriiformes; family Pedionomidae; genus Pedionomus; species Pedionomus torquatus. Next base: position 262,431 of record VZRU01019360.1, read on the forward strand.
ACAACAGCAAAGCTTAAATACTTCACATATAACACCCCAAATATGCTCTAGATTGTACACATGTTGTTACACATGACTATTTATATTTTGATGTGGAAACAGCTTTCCTTACAAAAACCCTTCTAAGCATTTTATTATAAGAAATACTAATTATATGCATTTTAACTGCTTTTCCAAACCACATAAATGACAGATAAAATTAACTTGTGACCTTGTCCTTGATGAAGCATAGAAGTGTTTCTACCTGGAACTGATTATGTTTAATCTTCTGTGTTACAGAGGGAAAGTAATCCACAAGACAACAGTAAATAATTGTGGGTCTTTCTTGGTTTAATTCTGTATTATCAGTGTTATTGACTAATATCAATAAATAGCAGAAGATAGCTCACATTGTCCAAATAATTATTTCTTGGTAGGACTAATACTTTCTTCTGTGAGCCAGAGTAATTTTTTAGTAGATGGACGGTTAAAAGTTTTAAAATACTCTTAAAGATTAAATGTCATTGTTCTTTTGTGTCTCTTGCAAAATGTTTTCCTTTAAGGTGGTATTTATAGTAAATTGCACATTCTAACCCTAAAAAATATACAGGGCACTCTAATTAATGCTAGAGGATTGGTGTTTTCTTGTTCTGTTTTGGCTTTGTTTTAGCGATCTTTATCAATAACAGGTTGACATAATTGGCCTTATACTCCAGTGAGGAAAAATATTCTAGTTCCACTGATGGAAAAGACTACTTAGATCACCAAGGTTACAGCCCCTTGAACCATCCTCCCTTTGTGTAATATTTTTTTCTCCTGACAAGATTATCCACTAAGATCCATTTACCATGAAACATCCTATCAGTATGACTAAGAGATCTGAATATAATTCCCAAGATAGCCAAAAGGAGTTGAGCTGCTAAGCAACATTTCAATATTCAGGAAAAACAAGCAAAGAAACAAACAAGAAAACAAGGACATGCAAAAAAAAATAGAAGAAATAAGGAAGTAAAGAACTGATTTTCACAGAAGAAATATAAGCTTACTATATAAATTAACAAGCAGTATGGCCTCATACTCATCTTTGCTCAATTTATCCGACAGTAACGGCTTCTGCTACACTGGGATCTATCAAAAAAAATTGCATTCTTAGATTCTCTTTGTTCTGTTAAACTCAAGAAGGATCCAAGCTGGGAGATACTGCTACTTTAGTATGGAAGTGATCATTTCAACTTTAGATCAGCTAAATATCCCCACATAAGATTGCCCTTATTGGAGGTCATTATTTAACACAGGATACCTTGAATTCTGTGTATCTAAGCTGAAATTCAGTGAAGTAGTGTAGTTAACTTTTCAACACTTCAGACCTTGAATGATCCCAAGTGATCACAGTTCTAACATTTAGCTGTTCCTATAGCAGTACAAAGCTCTAGTATTTATCATTTGTTAAATTCTGTGCTGTATGGCTCATTATTGCCCCAAAGAATCAAGGCACTCCATCAGAGATTGCATTCACAAAGCTTTAGGGCTGTTTTAAGTCAGTAATCCAAGCAACCTACCAATCCCATCTGGTTAATGTTAAGCAGAAAAGCTCCTTGGCAACACTTGTGTCATCACTGAATTCCCTAGAAGACATGTACCTGTTTGGTATTGGACACAATGGGCCTAATCCATTTCAGACTGCTGGTAACTAACACAATGAAGATCTGTACTAAATAATACTACAGACTTGAGTTTCCTATACAAATTTTCCCCGAGGATCACTCAGCTGTGGGTTTAGTACATAAAACATAGCCAAAGGATGTATTTGAATTTGAGCTCGTGTCTATGATGATTTCTGTTTCATAGCCTAAGTGCTACCCCAACTCATCTTATGACTCATCCCTAACATATTCTGCAAATTGATGTTTAATAGCTTCACTACAACATCATGAGACAACGTTATAGAATCACAGAATCATGTAGGCTGGAAGGGACCTTTCGAATCATTGAGTCTGACCATTAATCTAACACTGAAAAAAACACCACTGAACCATATTGCTAAGAACCACATCTACCCATATTTTAAATACCTTCAGGAAAGGTCATTCGACCACTCACCTGGGCAGGTTGTTCCAACATTTTTTAACCCTTTCTATACAGAAATTTTTCCTAATATCCAATTTCAACTTCCTCTGGCACAGCTTGGAGCCATTTCCTCTTGCCCTACTGCCTTTGACTTGGGAGAAGACATTGCAGTGAGGGGGCCAAAACTGAACATGGTATTCATGGTGTAACCTTGTCATGGTTTCAGCCAAATTTACCAAAACCCGATTGACAGATGTTCCCCCCACCCCGTGTTGAAAAAAGAGAGGAGAGGGGGAAAATAAAGAGATTCAAGAGTTTAGAAAAAACTAAACTACTTTAATGAAAATATAATAATAATAATATAATAAAAAGGAAATTTAGGAAAAAGGGANACCCCTGTTGGTCAGTTTTGGATCACCTGTCCTGTCTGTTCCTCCTTGCAGGTGGGACCCCTTTACACTCTTCTGTTTCCGACCATCCAACAGGGCAAATGACGAAAATTACCTGACCTTGGTTGTTATAGCAATAAGTATAAGCAAGGGCCTCTCTGCATACCATTCTTTGGTATAATCAGGTCTTACCACTGCAAGACAAAACAGTTCAGAAAAATGTGCTGTTAATTTCAGAGTTTAGTTAGTTAGAAGAGGCCTAGCTAAGAAAGTAAAATTGTGAAACAGAAAATTGGTCAATTTTACCTCAAACCAGGACAAGCCTTACCAGTGCCAAGGACAATCACTTCACTAGTTTGGCTCAATACACTATTTCTGATATAGTCTAGAATGCTTTTGGCTTTCTCAGCCACCTGGGCACACTGCTGGCTCATATTCAGCCAGAAGCCAACCAACACTCCCATATCCTTTTCCGCCACGCAGCTTTTCAGCCACTCCTCCTCAAGACTGTAATACCACATGGGGTTGTTGTGACCCACGTGCAGGACCTGGCACTTGGCTTTGTTAAATCTTATACCGTTCACCTTGACCCATGCATCCAGGAGTTATGGTTGACAGGGAACAGAACACAACCAGCCAAGTAAGTAATAGATACTTGGTTTTATCTTAACTCAGAAAAGGCAGCATTAAACTTCAATGTTTAACTCTCGTTTCAGCTTCAGATGTCTCCTTAAGAGTCATTCAAAAGTCATAAAATCTTGCACCAAGGTCTTGCATCTGTAGTACAGCATAGTGCAGTTTTGCCATTACTATATATCTTCACGTTTCTTAAAATTTCCTGAAACCCTGAAAAAAAGAATTATTTTTTTTGGTGGAAAAGCTTTCAGAGCTTCAACTACAACAACTCTGTGACATTGTTATGTAAGAATTAAATACATGTCATCTCTCTGCACTGTAGACTGTGAACTGCAGAATTCGCAGAGGGGGGTTTCAGCTAGATCACTATCAGGTGTTGGAGAATATTCATTGATGATGTGAGAATCATTATTCACAGGCTTTTTCTGCAGATCTTCTCATCACACCAGAATTTTAAACTCCTCATTTATGTCAGCAGGTCATTGAAGTAGAACTACACTTCTTAGGGAAGAGGTGATATATACAATAAAGTGGATGAATACATACCATTGAGGACTAATGCAACTTTTACAGTGTCATCTTTTTTCACATTAAGGCATTTCTGTAGATTATGAAAGCTAAAGTAATTTCTCTTAAGTCATGATGAATAGAGAGAGTTTACAATATCTGCACCAAGATCTCTTACTAAATTTTTTGGGAAAGAACATCAAGTAAACCAGTAAAAGCAATTTTTACAGTTTCACTTCTAAATGTTATAATTGCTTGTGTACTGCAATAAAACACAGAATTCTTGTCTGACTACTGGAATTTCTTATGCTAGGCAATATGTAAATAATGTAAGATGAGAAGTACATAAACTAAGTTAATTTGTCCACCATCACTACATGTATAAGCAGAAAAAATGATCAGAGAACCATATATAATCCCGACTGAATTATTTAAAAAAATATTTTTCATAAGGTGAGATGAAATAATTCTTTATACATGGGCTTTTGTACCATTGCTGTCATGTACCCAGTCAGTGCATATAAAACCATGGAAAGGGTTCAAGTGAATCTGTGTCAAGTTAAAAACCAATATTCATATGATCACTCACAGTGTTTCAGTCAAGGGAAGAGCTAACAGCATTCCCAACACACATCTGGTCATAACTAAAATACAGAAGGAAAAAAAAAAAAAAAAATGGGCACAGATAGGGATGTACAACCTTCTTGATCTTTCAGCATCCAATGCAAAATTGAATTGCACTTTCTTAGGGAAAAAGTTTGTCTTCATTTTCACCTTGGAGGTGAAAAATTAAATATTGTGTCATTGGCACCTCAGTGGTATGTTTTGAAACTGTTAATAAGGAATGAATGAGGTAGAAAGGATCAGTGGAGGTTTAGGCTTAGAAGGATGTAAGATAAGCAGAGTTCAGTTCAGTGGAGTAAAGATAAGGGACCAGAAGTCAGTCTAATTCTTTTAAGGATGATGGTGGCAAAAGGAGTGTCAGGTAGCAACAGGGATCCAAAGACCTGGGGATGTGAATGACACTACACCCTTGACTGAGGAACAAGCATCCTGCTTACCTGCAACTGTGTGCTCCAAAAGTATTCCTCTTGATGTCTCCTCTTGCACAATTGTGTATGCACTTCTTAACCACTCCTTCTCAAGCTTCATTTCATCAGGGAGGAGTTTGCCTGATGTGTATGCTGATGATGCAATGATGGGATAAACTAGGAGAAAAACATACCCTAACATGAGGCAATGTCATTTGCAGCCTCAAAAGTTCAGTGTATTTATTTCTTTTTTTTTTTTTTTTTTTTTTTTTTTTTTACAAAANNNNTTTTCTGTACAAAAACTGTTTTGGGCTTTTTCTTATCTCTCAGCTGTGTAGTTCTATTACATACACTTTCATTATGTAATATTCTATGCGTATTTTACATCTATATCTACTTATAGTCAGATAGTTAGAGGGGAATAGAAAGACAGGATGTCACCAGATCTGTATACACGACTGAAACTGCAAATGTGAAAGTTTTATATAATGGCATATTTTACTTTAGCTTAATTCCTTATTTAACTTCTTTATAGCCTCTTTTACATAGGAGTAAATTAAAAAAAAGTCAAAATACAATAAGTTGTGCCACAGTTGCTAGGTTGCCTGCACTTATTCCACATAAATGACAGGATTCTGAAAAACTTCTACATCCTCTTGGAAGGGACAGCCAAGGTATTTTCCTTCTGGAGTAAAAATTTATGCTTCATTCTCCAGTATTTATAATGACTTTAGTTATTCTGTACTGGTAGTCTTGTCTTTTCTCAGGGGCTAATAGGGGATTATTTAGTGAATTAACTATCTCTCATAAAGTTAATTTTGAACAAAAACAAACATACAGAGCCTACCAGAAAATAAAATGAGATAAACATTTACTTACTTAAATAGATAATATCTCAAAAATTTAGTCAGTCTTTAACAATCAAAATTGGTAGGACCAAAACATTTTGTTGTCTTTGTCAGAGATTCAAGAATGTCTTGGTAAGATTCTGGGGTGAGTTCAGAGAAAAGTGGTGAAGCGGGTGAAGGGTCTAGAGAGCAAGTCTTAAGAGGAGCAGCTGAGGGTACTGGGATGGTTTAGCCTGGAGAGAGGACCTTATTGTTCTCTACAACTACCTGAAAGGAGGCTGTAGAGAGTTAGGGGTCTGTCTCTTTTCTCTTGTTCAAGTGACAGAACAAGAAGAAACAGCCTCAAGTTGTGCCAGGGGAGGTTAAGACTGTATTAAGAAAAATATACACTGAATAGGTTATCGAGCATAGTGCTTATCAACATGGTTTGGTGGTGGTTTTGGCAGTGTTAGGCTGATGGTTCCACTTGATGATTTGAAAGGTCCCTTCAAATCTAGACAATACTATGATACTATCATTTCTTGAATTGAGTGTGATATTTCTTTCCATAAGTCAGCACTGCCTCTTCATATAGATTCAGGTTCTTCATGTTACCAATCTTCCCGAATATTATAAAGGATAAAACATTAGTTCCATTGGCTGTAAAACTTCAAAGAAATTGACTTCAATAATCCAGACTTGGTACTCCTTTGGTGACTCTCTTCCTGAAAATATCCTCTCTGAACCATCTGGCAGGAATACAATTGAAAGCAAATAAATAAAAATAAATCTGTAATAGACAACAATAATGCAATAGTCTAGGAATGTTCTATGCTTCCAAGGTATCTCAAGTAAAAATTACGCAAAGAGCAACTAGAAGAGCCATAATAGCAGACAAAAATCCTAAACTAAGCTTTGGTTTGCAGATGTGAAGCCCCTGGGCACAAAATATGACACTCAGAAGTAATGTAAGTACAAAAATTCAAATCTCTAATCCTCAAAACATCCTGAGAAGAGATTGCTGACACATAAGATTGCTCTAGGAAAATTCTCAAGATGCATAGTGTGTTGAAGACATAAATGGCCAGGACTGTTGCCATATTGGCATGGCTGAGCTACTACACACTTATTTGATACTTAGCCCCATTAGTAATCCACATAGTCATGCTTTGCTCAAGGCATCAGTTGGAATGGGAGATATTCTTTAGTACAGCTAAAACCCACTAAAAAATCAGGTTAGCACAACATTCAGTAGTCATTGCGACTTTAATTGAAAAGTGTGGAACAGAAAATTAAAAAAGAAGATATGGTTATCCTTGTTAAATATATCATACTCATACTTATTCAGAAACTAGGACATACAGCTTCAGCATACTTCTTAACATGAGGATGTTCAAACTTAAGTTTCCCATCCCAAACTTGAAGCTGGTGGCAAGGATCAGCAGATTAATTAATTACATGCTTCTGAGGAATCAGTACTGATGAAAACTAAAGAATGCTTCACTGTTCATTCGTTTATAAAGCTTTCAACTTAAAAACAAAACTCTGTTTTATTTTCTGATCGTACAGTCAGACTGGAAGACCAAAGAGAAAGACAGTCAATTCCCACAGAAATAAAAAAGTAGTTGTCAGTATCTATGATACATCAGACAAATCAGCATTTGCCCCTCTTTTTCTTCTTAAACATTTATAGTTTTATAGTGCTTTTCTAAATGTTTCATCTAACAAAGAAACATTTACTTTTCAAATTCTGAACAAGAATTCCAAATGACCTGGATCTAAACTGTTTGTGGCCATATCTACATGTAGAAAAAAACCAAAAAACTGTTTCCAGAATTTATATAGATTGCTATATTCTTACACTGTTTCCCTATTAAATGCATTTAGTACCATTATACTGGGTTAGAGATCTGATACAACTCTTTTTACAGTTCCGTATAAAACACTTTTCCTCTGTCTGAAGGCATTTATTAATGCATTATTGCTAGTACCCAAAGATTATAATTCATAGATGCAAAAATGTATTTTTAACTTATTTTGTTTTCACATATCTAACTTGAAAGCTTTGTTAAATTGTTTATAATTAACTTACGTGGAAATTACTCATATATTCTGTTCAGTGGGTATTAATTTATTTTATAATTCTGCATCTACTCTAAATGTTCTATTTAATGCATCTTTCTTCATTGGAGAGAACAGGAACTGAAATTCTATCAGAATGGATTCTGTCAGGATTTCCTCTACCTTTTAGTCTAATCTTTACCCGGCCTTATCACTGTAATTCCATTTCCCCAGAAACATCAATAAGAATTTCAGCTTTGATGAGGCCATGTCATAGTTTAACAAACATTTTTCTCTTTTCTGTTTTAACCATTGATATGATGCACTTTCAATTAGCAATCAGTGGTTTTATATTTATAATTTTTCAGTTGGAAATTAGTTGTTGGTTATGAGGAGCATCTGTTCTGTCTATATTTGATATAGCTGTAATTGGGATAATGTTTGCTAACCAAGGAAGACAGGGAAGATTACAGCAGTGAAATTCTGAGACCACACTAACTGTCAAACTGAGTTATAAACCAGTTTTTGGTGTCATTGATCTTCATATGAAACTTCCATCACTCAGTAGAATCAGTAGGGAATGCAACTAAACTAAAAAAAAAAATAAAAATACTTGTTTTCCTACTTTTTTTTTTTCTCCTTCATCTGACATGGTAGAAAAATCACCACTTTCTGTATTTGTAGAAGCATGCACAAAATGTGGGAATTTCACCTAGTATTAAAGTTCAGAATTTAACATATTGATAGATTATAACTTTGTGTTTGTTACAAAAATATTCTAGTTCATGTACAACTTGCTGATTCTTCTCTTGCTGACATTTTCTGAGAAAACTTCTTTGGAGTTAGCATAGCTTCTTTTAAAGTTTAATTGGAAGATAAGGCAATTTATTTGAAATATATTTAATATATTCTATGATATTTAATATATTTATCTAGTTGTTCATTAATTAACATATTGATACATTTCCAAATTTTCACAAATCACTACTTATTTACACATTTTTATAAAATACTCCTGCTGCTTATTTAGCGTAAGAAAATATGCAGACATTAATGATGGTATCCATAAACAAGCAGTAGTAATGAAGAAAACAAAAGTCTTGGGGCAATTATTTATTTAAAACAAAACTAAAACAAGCTAAAATCAAAAAACAGTTGAAAATCATCCTAAGTAGCACTCACTTCATATAAATCTAGGAAACCTATTTATTTCTCTGTACATTTACATTACCCAGAGATGTGTGAGACATCTTCACAGATGTGGTAGACACTAAACAACACCAGCTGAAAACTTGTTTTCTATGTCTCAAGAACAGAAGATGTACACTCATAACATCTTGAATGCCAATAGATGCCTAGTTTGATCAGCTGAACCCAGCACTAGCTGTCTGAAATGTCTAAATACTAGCAAGGTGTTTAATTTCTCATTACGGAAGGTCCCTTATCTATTATACTTCCATAAACTCCTTCACAAGACATGCCACAATGGCTTTTCAATTAAGTATAATCAATTTTGTCTGATTAGGTGATTGATGCCACCAAATACAAAGTAAACTGTGGGAAGTAAGTAATGGGACCATATGTGATATAGGAAGACTAGGAAGAAATGAAGCACTAGTAACATCAGGACTGCAGAAATGATGAACATTTGAAAGGTCCAAGCCAAAATTCACTTCTCTGTTGCCTTTAAAGTGTACCTGCAGTTCAGCAGAGGGCATTTACAATTTTATATTGATAGTCCAGCCTGAGACTGCCTAAAATACTGTCTGTCCTGTAGACGAACAATAACTATGCCTTATAAGGATGATCCCCTAGAGAGCTAGTTAGTCAACTAGAGACTGGTCACTTCAGACCCATCAAAGTATGTGGTGACTGATTAGTTAATCTTAGTGCTCACAGTGTAGACAGAACTGTAACAGGGGCTATGATAAAGAGGATCATGCACATAAAGTGTTAGTCCTGGATTGTCCCACAGTCCCACAATGGCTAAATCTAAGTGCTGTAACGAATAAAAATAGAGTAGACAGGATGACAGTTTCAGTTCAAAAGGCATTTCAGATATAGCCATTTGACTCTCCAATTTTAGCCACCTTCCTACAAACCTAGCACATCTCTGAGTACAGATACCCTCTGCTTTTTATCACATTCATCTGCATGTAGGGTGCAAAAGAGAAAGAGTGAATAGACAGAGTTGAGGCTTCACATTCTATAGGTAAACCAATGAAGAAAAATATGCAAACAGCACTATATCTTACAACACAGGCTGCCATTTCTAGTCCTGAGTTACTTATAATAGCTATATATTCATATATTTATGTTCATATAAAACAGAGATAATTTTTTACCAAGTGACATGATCCAGATCATATAATCAAATTTAGCTGTCCTTCCATTTGTCCCTTATAGTGAGTGGCTGCATTTACAAACTCTATTAACAGTACCTGAAAGCCACTCCGCTAGGAACTGTGCCAAGGTATTTTCTGGAAAAGTGCTAAGTGAAACAGGCTATTTCTTCCCAGAAGTTTGATAATGATTGAGCTAATGCTTTGAGCTTGCTTTACATAGTGACCTTGATTACTTGTCCTAGTCACATACTAGCAAGCCCAGCTGTAACTGGCAACTCAGCTGTGGAAATGTAAAGAAAGCTTTCTTTGAGAAAAAGGAAGTACTGTTGAAACTAGTAGTCATAATCAGTGTCTTTCATTTAATACTGTAGAAATAATAACGCTTTCTGAAACTCAAGTGTCTGCAGTAGGCAAAAGTCTGTGGTCAAGCAAAGGTACTTGAAACCTGCTCAAGAATATACCCTAAATGTAATGAAAGCATCACTGAGAATTTTTAAGTCTATCTTTAAGTGCATGAGTAGAAGTCCTAGCAGATGGACAAAGCAGAGAAATAATGATGAATAAGTGCAGATACCAGGAAGCAGAAGAAAAATGTGGGGGTCAGAGACAGCTTTTGGGCAACTATGTTAGGTTTAGTGTTTGAGTCATCTTATGTTCAGGGATAAAAGAAAAAAAACAAACCAAACCAAACCAACCCAACTTTATATCTCTTCAATAAACAACTGAAATTGCATCATAAATTTCTGATTCCATTTAATCAGTTCCTTCTCCTATCAGAAACAATGCAGTAACTTTGAACTTGTACTGGTTGCTCAGGTCAAATGGGGTTATATTGCAGACTGCTTTTAGAGCGTTTTTTAAGAAGCAGTTAAAACCAAGAAAGCAGATGAATAGTAAAAGCTTAAAGCACTCTGCTGTGAGAGAAGGTAGTTTATTAATTTGAACTTTATTTAAAATTAGATTATTACTGTAGCATATTTGTTGTATTTGGGTAATTTCAATTGGGGAAAAAATGGTAACCAGAAGTCTTATATTACAAATGAAAGATCTTTGAAAAGATCATATTGTCTCTCTCAGAGCACATCAGCAGCAAAATTATTCTGCCCAAGGCACAGGAAACAAATATTGTTAAGTACAACACTATTTCTGTTATGATTTCTCTACTGTCCTCAAGGACTTTTATGTTTCTGATATCAATTTCTTCATGTGTCAGTCTTTATAACAAGTCTTTATGCCCTTGTACATACTCAGCCTGTTTGTCTGGGTTCACATCTATGGACTTTCAGGACTGGAGGGACAATCAAGGACAACAGTTTTTCCTGAAGCTCTAATGCTATTCTAAGAATAATGATAAACTACCTAATTTCCTAACAACCCTCAGCGTACTTCCAAAATAGGATTAGACAATGAAAATATTCTTTCACTTATTCTCAGCAAAATTCAAAATATCTGAATTATCTATTAATAATCTCTCACAGAATCATAAAATTGTCTAGGTTTGAAGGGACCTTTGAGAACATCTAGTCTAACCACCAGCCTAACTCATAAAAAAACTGTCCCTAAACCATGTCTCTAAGGACTTTGTCAATCTGTCTTACATACCTCCAGGGATGGTGTGTTAACTACTTCCCTGGTCAGGCCATTCCAATACTTAATAACCCTTTCAGTGTAGAAATTTTTCTCAATATCTAATCTGAACCTCCCCTGGCATAACTTGATGACACTTCCTCTTGTCCTGTTACTTGGAAGAAGAGACAGAACCCTGACTCTCTACAATCTCTTTTCAGGTAGTTGTAGAGAGCAATAAGGTGTTTCCTTAACCTCCTCTTCTCCAGACTAAACAACCCCATGTGCCTTAGCCTCTCCTCATAAGGCTCACTCTCCAGACTCTCACCAGTTTCATTGCCCTTCTCTGGATCTATTCCAGCACCTCAATGGGGTTTTTTTGTGGTAAGGGGTCCAAAACTCATAGTACTCAAGACAGGGCCTCACCAGCGCCAAGTAGAGGGGGATGATCACCTCCCAAGTTCTACTCACTACATCCTGATACAGGCCAGGATGCTGTTCACCTTGGCCACCTGGGCACACTGCTGGCTCATGTTCAGCTGACAACAGACCAACACCCCCAGGTCCTTTTCTGCCAGACAACTCTCCAGGTGCTCTTCCCCAAGCCTGTATCACTGCATGGGGTTGTTGTAACCTAAGTGCAGGACTCGGCATTTGACCTTCTTGAACCTCATGCCGTTGGCCTCAGCCCATCAATCCAGCCTGTCCAGATCCCTCTGCAAAGCCTTTCTAAACTCAAGCAGATGAACACTCCCACCTAACTTGGTGTGGTCTGCAAACTGAGTGAGAGTGCACTCAATCCCCTTGTCCAGATTACCAATAAAGATATTAGAATCGGCCCCAGTACCAAGCCCTGGGGACACCACTTGTGACCAGCTGCCAACTGGATTTAACTCCATTCACCACCACTGCCTAGGCCCAGCCCTCCAGATGGTTTTTAACCCTGAGGAGAGTATTTCGATCCAGGCCATAAGCAGCCAGTTTCTCCAGGAAAATAATTTGGGATACTGTATCAAAGGCAAAGTAAACAATAACCGCAGCCATTACCTCATCCACCAAGCAGGCCACTTTATCATAGAAGGAGATCAGGTTTGTTAAGCAGGACTTGCTTTTCATGAACCCGTGCTGGCTGGGCCTGATCACCTGGGTGTCCTTCATGTGTTGCATGATGACACTCAGGATGATTTGTTCCATGACCTTCCCAGGCACCAAGGTCAGACTGACAGGTCTGTAGTTTCCCCAGTTGCAAATCACATAATATTTAAATTAATTGATCCAATAAAATATTTATGAAATATTCAATCTGGTTTTGGTAGTGGAGTAAAATTTTATCCTCACCCTAAAAATATTTTATTCGTGACCTTTTTCTCCTGATGCTATGTGACTGACATTCAGTTACAGCCTACATATACTAGGACAATATATTGGCAACTATGATAAAAGCAAATTTACAGAATTTCTGGATATCTTTCACATTCACCATGAAGTGCCTGATGCTACTTTTACCAAGCAATAAACATCTAACGAATTTTTAAAGGAGTTGGAAACTCCAAGCCCTTAATTGTGTATGTATAAATAATACTTAAAGCCAACTGTATATTAGATTTATTATAACTAATAGTGCTGAAAGTACTTAATCAGGGTTGACTCTCCCATAGGGATTCTTATGGGCATAATTAATATCATGTAAGAAGACTAGTTCTGAACTTTATTATATACGATTTTAATATACTAAAAAGCTAGAACACAAGAAATGATTAGTGAGAGAATTTCAAAAGATTTATGCATCTCTGGTGAGCACCAAGATGTTATATCCAGCAGTCAGCTTGGTTGCCAGAAAATGCATTATTTTGCTACTTTTCATGAAAGTAAAGTGTTTAAATGTTTGTATTGCTTTCCTCAAGTCCTCTCTCAGACACACACACTGCATGCATTCCTACACAGACTGCTTTGCAAGGGTAGTAAAACAAATAATCACAGTTTCACAGAGTGATATGGGGTTGGAAGGGACTCTGTAAATCATCTAATCCTACCCCCCCGCTGAAGTAGGTCCACCTACCTGTGGAACAGGAACATCTGCAGGCCCACCTACAGGTTGCACAGGAACTTGTCCAGTCAGGTTTTGAATGTCTTCATAGACAGACACTACACCACTCTCTGGGTATCAGTGAGTTTCAATTAGATTAGCTTCCTTCATATTAAAACTAATAAGTGAGCTTTTAAATTAAAAAAAAAAAAAAAAAAAAGAAACCAACAACACAAACCTAAAAAAGGTAAAAAAAATATCCCAGATTTTGTTGCAGGACATTTCTGAAAAAGACAACCAGAATATGCTCTTATAGTATTTTAATGCTTTATTGAAAACATTTGGTATCATGAATACATCCTGAAAGAGTACAGACAAATCATTTTATCTGATGAAACCAACAAAAAAGGTTAAGTAAAGCTAATAACTTTTAGTATAGGAATTGCATATTTCATGCAAAATGTTTCAAGGGCATCCACATCAAACACATGCTTAAAGGGCTTCAGCATTATTGCCCTATGGACTCATTCTCCATTTATAATAAAACAGGTTCTTCCTCATGTGGTCATACATTAGTTCATGCTGTATTTTCAAAAATAACTTTTTCATAAATTCTGTCATAATCAGAACTCTCCTCTTTATAAAAATGAAGAGGGTGCAGGTACATTCATGTATATGTAGAAAGAGGCAGATGAGCTTCAAGCCAGCTGGTTATGAATCAGTTTCACTTTAGAAGGCCTGTATAACCTCATGACCTCGTTGTAGTCCTCCTGAATTGCCTGCCCCTTCTTCTAAGGTCATAAACTCTCTTTATTCCCCTGAGTTCCAGCCAAAGTTCTCTGCTCAGCCAGACCATTCTTCTTTGCCAGCTTGTTTTTTGGCAGGTGGCCTGCTTCTACACCTTTCAGGTTTCTTTCTTGAAGAACGTCCAGCCTTCCTGGACCCGCTATGCCCTTCAGGACTGCCTTAAGGACTTTGTCAACCAACTGCCTAAAGAGGCCAAAGTCTACCCTCTGCAAGTCCAAGGTGACAGGTCTACCAACCCCTTCCTTCTCCAACAATAAAAACCTCTATTCCTTTGTGGTCACTACGCTGAAGACAGTCTCCAGCTGTCACATCACCCACAAGTCCTTCTCTGTTCACAAACAGGTCCAGTAGGTCATCATTCCTACTTTGCTCACTCACTAGCTGTGTTAGGAAATTATTTTCCACACACTCTAGGAACCTCCTAGACTGTCTCCTCTCTGCTGTATTGCACAGACATCTGGTAACTTGAAGTCCCCTATGAGAACAAGGACTAGAAATTGTGAGACTTCTTACAGCTGCTTATAGAAAATTTTGTCTGCCTCTTCCTCCTGGTTGGGTGGTCTATAACAGTCTCTTCTCATGACATCTGCCTTGTTAGCCTTTCACCTGATACTTAACTATAAACACTCAACCCTATCATCACCATCATAAAGCTCTAGACAATCAAAACTCTCCCTAATATATTTACAGTGCTATCCCACTGCCTTTCCTTCCTTGCCTATCCTTTCTGAACAGCCTGTAGCCATTGATAGCCTCACTCCAGTCATTTCAGCGGTCAGTCGCCCCAAACCACAACAGATGGGATTCATTCCACCAAGTTTCAGTAATGGCAACGAGGTCACAGCTTTCTAGCAGCACGGTGGCTTCCAGCTCCTCCTGTTCTTTGTTCATGCTGCATGCATTGTTTGAGAGAACATGTGTGAACTAGTCTCTAGAAAAACTCTCTCAGATGCAGATTGCTAGCTTTTAGTAGTCAAGGGCAGGCATAAACAGGCACATAAGCACCTGGTGCCACTATGATGTCCAAGACATTCACAGAGGTTGATAGATACAATCCAGCCAGGGGTAAAGTGAATTCCCTGTGGCATCTAAAAGGATATGAGACTCCTGCATGGGAGTAAATGAAATGAACAGATCTCTAAAACAAAAACTGATGACTCCAAATTCCATTGAATATTTTGACTTTGGAAACTATTCAGTTACCTAAAATTCCTTGTCTGGTACTGTTTGAAATAGGGTACTCAGGACATCCAAACACACTGGCAAATAATACAAGAGGCTTATAGGAAGTATACCCTAGAGCATTTTAAAGGACACTAGATGCTAATAGTCATGCAAGTAAAGTCCTGAGAAAAGCACCCGAGATGGTAATCCAAAGAAATTCTGATGGCACCTACCACATTAATAGTGCTCTGTCTGGAGCTCTGATGGAACTGATGAGTTCATGATTCATTTCAACTTGATGCCTTTTTAAAAGCAGATACTTGAAACTTTTTGTCTGATTCTCCTGTAAGTAATGATCCCTTTGAACTAGTCTGCAGCCTATGAAGGATCCATAATCAATTCACAAACAGCCTGGCAGAAAATTCCTTGGCAACTGTCCACTGAGTCCATAAGTTATGAGTTATCCCATGCTTTTCTGCCAAAGAGCCCATCAGAAAGCTTCATAATATAGAGATGCCCATTACCAAAAGTAACAATCCACACTTGCAGAAATTTTACCAGTTGCACCAGCATAGTATTTGTCAGCACACTTAAAACTCTGAACTTATCCCAGTATAATTCTTCATGCCAATATTTTTATACCAAACTAACTATGGCTTTTTGGTTTACCTGAAACTATTTCTCAGGCAACATAGGAAATTCATATTCTTTGGATTAGAAGATACTTCAGAAAGAAATTCTGTGGAGTCTTCTTTGTAAAACAAGAATGAGGCAAAACTAAATTATTCATAAGTATAGTTTTCTGAACTGAGACATAATCCCACAAAACTTAGTAAGAATTTTAAAACCTCTGCTCTTGTGTCTGATAGAGAAAGAACTATTAAGGGAAAGAGCATAGCAGATGCTTTAAGTTCCAGCAGCTATAAATTGCACTTTTCTTTTGGCATCGGAAACTCATTTTAAGAATTAGACTCTTCCTTAATGTTCAGATGCCATGGAAATAAATATTGTTATATAATTATGAAATCATGCCTGTTTACATAACTTTCACATAGTAATATTTTTTGTTTAAATTACTGGCTTTCTAAATTTACATGGAGATATCAAAGGTAGTTTCAAAGTATATGCTATTGTGACTATAAGACATTACCATTAGTAGGATTAATTATAAATAAAAAATCAAAATATGTAATAACCATCCCTACTTCCTCTAATTTTACACCTTAGTAACACTTTCAGAATGAAATTGCACTGATGATGTGTACATGAAAGGTTTTACATGATCTAGCTGCCCGTTGTATTAGAAAATTAAATTCATTTACATGATCTAGCATGATCATGAAAGGATGATGTGTACATGAAAGATTTTACATGATCTAGCTGCCCGTTGTATTAGAAAATTAAATTCTAGGCTTATATTTGTTTGTTATCCTTGGTCAAAAAGAAAGAAGTGTACAGAACCCAAACTAGTAGCTTAAATAGAACATTGAAGTGTCATTTTTGTTACTCAGGGATATGAAAGGTATAAGAAGCTGGCAGATGTAATATACAATCCATATATATAATATTAAAACTGTCTGATAAACAATAATTCTGTTTCACACATATATAATGTTATGAGGTTGAAATTTACTTTCATTTTCCACCAGCATCGTAAGGCAAAAAATCCCTTCAAAGACACAGAGACATGTAGGGTACTTGCCTGACTTCAGGAAGAAGCAGACTTCATTCTTGCTTTAAATAACTTAGTGTAGACATTGAAATTTTTCTCGCTCTTGAGATGATTAACTGAACCACTAAGCCTGTGGCTATTCTGTGGAGTGACCTTCTATAATTAATAATTTTACCCTGAAGCCCAGAAAGTTTTATTGTAACTAACATTTTCCGTGAAAACTTTTGACTTCCATGAAGAAGCATATCTTGGCAAAAAAAAAAAAAAGAAAAAAGAAAAAAAAAGAGAAAAGTAAAAAAATCTTAACAAGCTAAAGTGGAAAAAGGTTAGAAGAAAGGTGAAAGAAATCTCTGGCAACAGTTACTAGCAAGGCAAAAAAAAAAAAAAAAAAAAAAAAAAAAAGAATAGATTAGCAAAACTAGTAAAAGTTCCTGAGCCTTACTTCCATACATTTTGGTAAAACTTGACTTTTGGTGAAATGCAGCTGTATTCCTCCCACTGGTCAGAAAACCGCAGACCACCACCAACTGTGACCAGGCTGAAAGACCTCACTTGACACAGTTCTACATATCTAAGCTAAAGATACCAACCACCCCTACCAGAGGAACAGATGCTATTCCTATGAAGTTCTTATCAGATGGTGTCTGATGAGGGTACTTCCTCCATGTAAGGACTGTACGTAGAATCCCAAAGACAATGCATCTTTTCTGGAGCTTGTATGTTTTGGTTTTTTTTAAAGAAATGAACTGCTGGCTGCTGCTGGGCATGGAAAATATAGTAACCAACTGAGAAAATTTAATAGGTACCACAAGATAAATCTCAAAACTGACTTGGATGGCAATGTTCCTTGGAACTAGAAGCATTATTTTTACTGGTCATCAAAAATTATCTTCTCTAAGCTCTGAGTTTTCCTGGTTTTGTACATACAACAAACATACAACTGAAGGAGAAAGACAAAACTGCCTGTAAAAAGAAATATATGTTACTGCATTTTTATTCTCTGTATAGAATTTGACTTTGCTAAGACAGTGCTAAACATGAGCCTCACTTGAAAATATGTGCAAACACATACACATATTGGCTTTGTTTATTAATTTTGGATTTTCAAAATTCAGTGTATTATTCCCTACTCCTTTTCCTATTCTGGGCTTTGGGTTGCTGGTGTTTTTTTCCTTATTTTATATATATATAAGTGAAAATTTATTTATGCATATGTGACATACATGCATACGTATTTATATTTATACTTTAGGGCAACAATCATTTTCCTCAGTTTCTTGATAAAGACTAGACTTGGTATCATCTGTTCTTACAGAAATGCCAGTATTCTGACAGGGCTTCTCATTGCTGCAGCAGACTCCTTTGTCTTTTATTCAAACAATGTTTTTATTCAGGGAATCTCCTTAACCCTTTATAGCTATCAAAATTAACTAGAGCACCTGAAACAGTACTAGTGTTAACTGCATAAGATTTCCAGTCTATTATAAAGCATCTGTAAATCAGATAGATTTAGAAAACTAATTGAAAGTTACAGATAAAATTGATCATTTACAAGCATCAAGAAGGTATACCTTCAGTTTTATTAAATTTCAAAAAAATATGCAACTCAATAATTCTTTATACTTTCATAAAAATCTTTTTATATATAAGTACACTGAAGCAACTTAAAATATTCATTTCTAGATAAACAAGAAGAAGATCAATCAATCTGAGATTGATTTAGGTGTAATGAAGTAATTAATGTAATTACATTTTATAATATTTGACCTTTTCGTTCAATGTTGTGTAATTTAAACAATGTTGATATGAAAACGAGTTGCATCAGCCTCATGAATAATAGCAGAGTTGAAAAGATATGTTGAAAACTAATGATATGTGGAAATTAAATTCCATGAGACTTCCAAATCCATTTTTTATTTCAGTTTAGTAAATTCTCGGTGTGCTAAAGACCTAACGAGTATGCCTTACTGATTCTGGAAAGTTACTCTACAGTATCTATTGACAGAGAGTTACTCTGCAGAGCTGAAGGAAGGGAAACTTATCTGAATGATTATCAGATTGAATAAATCCATAATTTTTAGCAAGGGAACATGCCCATTGATTCCCCCAGATAAAAGAGTATTTCAGTACTCTGAAAATTCATGAAAAAATGCTTTCATTTCATTACCTACAATAACCTGAGCCAAGAAATGAATTAATCAGGTGAACTGTTCTATCAAAATACTAAAAGTTTTTAGCTTTATTATGCCTTCACTCTTTTTCATCAAATTCTTGCTGTTAGCAATCTGTGGCAAACAGCAGGTAAGAGTAACGAACTCTTATCGCTTCTATTCTACTTAGTTAACCCTCATGCTTTTGTCAGAGGAAACTTGAACTGAGCTCACAAATTGACACTGCTAGTTTTGTTGCTCTATAAAACCTAATCAGCTATCTTTGAAGTGCTGTCTGGAGTAGAGTTTTCTCATCTTCACCTATTTATGGTGAAGGAAGAACCTGAAATTCAGGAACCTTTGAAATCAAAAAGATACAGGTTCTAGCCTTCCAGGTCCTGTATAATGAGCATCTAAGGGAATTAAATTAAAATTTGGGAATATAGAAGTCTTCTGCTTTAAGGTCAGAAAATTACAAATTAAGTAGTGTTCTCTTTCCTTAATATATAAAAAAGGTGTCTCAAAGAAAATAGCACAAAGAATAACAATTTTAAAGTAAATAAAATTAACCCTACAGAGCTTCTCAAATATAGTATTGTTCTTGTGCCCCAAAATGAAATTAAGTCCCATTTCGAAAAAAAAGTAGTTAGTCTCTCAAGTCACTGAAACTAAGTTCTCATTTATTTGTAATACCAGCAAAAAAAATATCCTAAAACGAGTATTCACATAATAGGTAATGCTTGTATACCAACATTCAATGAGATTTTGCCAAGCATTAGGTCTGAAGAGCCATTTTATTATTTAAAAGATTTGTGACTATTTCTGATAGAAAGTGCTAAATTTAAAAAAAAAAACAATTTTCACAACAACATATATCAAGAAACAGATTTACTTGTAAATTTGAAGAAAATTTTATCCATACTTAAAATTCCAGTCAATTCTAATTGTAAACAGTGCAATTTTGGGGAGCATATGCTGTATTTCAAATGTAAAAAGTACATTTCTGATTTAAGTGCAAAATGTCATCATGAAGCTGCTGTAAATGCCTTTCTGCTCTCTTTCCTTTCTGTGTTTCATTGACTGGAAATGAGCACAGGAGAAGAGTGGAAGAAAACGCTTAAAAATATTATAATATTACATCTAGGTTTCACATAAAGTCTTTCACAGAACAGGTATTCTTCTTCATGAAGAATCTAGATAAGAAAATAAGAGCATCTATACTGTATCTGTAAACTGCATTCCAATCCAAATTTTACTTCCAATAGTGTCCAGTAAAGGATACTTAAAGAAAAAGGAATAGGCAACATATAGAATTTTGTTTTAATGGAATGTTTCCTGTTTCTGATTAGAAAGAAAAAAAAAAATATTTGATTTTAAGTGGATTCTTTACAGATAACTTTGCAATTTTTAGGTTTTTTGTCTTTCTTGTGCACTCCATTCTCTTCTTTTTCAGTTACGTGCAAAAAAATATATGGGTGCTAAATTGATCCAACATAGGCACATAATTTTATTCAAAGTGCATTCCAATCACAGTTAAACATCTCACTTCTACTCCCACAAGCCTTCACCCCTTTTTTTTCATCAGTTAACTGTCATCTAAGAGAGGTTTAATTAACAGAGATATGAAGACAGTGCACATCACAGAAAATAATATGTTCAAGCACAAGAAAGAATTGTGCTATATCTGATGTTTAGCCCACATATATAGAGAATGTGCTACTGGGTTTACTATACTGTAGAATATTTTTTTTTAATTATTATTTTTATAATTTCAAAGGGTATAAGAAAAAGTCATTGCACTATTCCTCTAGGGATGCCTCAGTCTAGATAAATTACTTTAAGACTGAAAAAGACATTCACAACTACAGTGACCAAAATGGAAATACTGCCATTAATGCTCCCTTCACTGAATCAGGGAATCATAGAATTGTCAGAGTTGGAAGGGACCTCTAAAGATCACTGAGTACAACTGCCCTGCTAAATCAGGATTGCCTAGAGCACATTACTCAGGGCTACATCCAGGCGCGTCTTGAAGGTCTCCAGGAAAGGGGACTCCACAACCTCGCTGGGCAGCCTGTTCCAGTGCTCTGTCACTCTCACTGGAAAGAAGTTTTTCCTCATATTTTAATGGAACTTCCTATGTTCCAGCTTGTGCCTATTGTCCCTTGTCCTCTCACTGGGAACCACTGAAAAGAATCCATCTGCATCCTCCTTCAACCTATCCTTCAGATACTTATAAGCATTAATAAGGTCTCTCGTCTAGGCTAAAGAGTCCCAGCTCTCTCAGCCTTTCCTCATAAGGGAGGTGCTCCAATCCCTTAATCATCTTTGTTGCCCTGTGCTGGGCTCTTTCCAGTCTTTCCTGTCTTCCTTGAACTATGGAGGCCAGAAATGGCTGCAGTATTTCAGTTGTGGCTCCACCAGTGCAAAACAGAGGGGGAGAATGACCTTCCTCAACCTACTGGCCACTCCCATCCCTATGCAGTCCAGAATATCATTGGCCCTCTTGGCAACAAGGGCGTGTTGCTGGCTTATGGAGAGTTTACTATCTATCTACCAGGACCCCCAGATCTTTCTCCTCAGAAGTGTTTTCCAGCAGGTCTGCCTCTAACTTATATTGGTGCCCAGAATTCTTCCTCCCCAGGTGCAGGACCCTACATTTGCTCTTGTTGAACCTCATTAATTTCTTCTCTGCCCAGCTCTACAGCATGTCCAGGCTGCACTGAATGGTGGCACAAGCCCTCTGGAGTGTCAGCCAGCCCTCCTAGTTTGGTACCATCAGCGAACTTGCTAAGGATACACTTGGTCCCCTTGTCCAGGTCATCGATGAATATGTTGATCAAGACTGGACAAAGAATTGACTGTTTGGGGACATCAGTGATTATAGGCATCAAATTTGACCCTGCTCTATTAATTACATCACTCTGAGTCCTGTCACAGAGCCAGTTCTCAATCCACTTCACTGTCCCCCCATCTAGCCCATGCTTCCTCAGTTTCCTAATGAGGATGTTATGGGAGACCATCACAAGCCTTGCTAAAGTCAAGGTAGATGACATCTGCTGCTCTCCTCTGACCCTTAATAATAAAAGGAATGAAATGATAGTGTTATCATGACTCAGAATAGGTATTGTACATAAATAATTGGCTATTACCTTTACAGAGAAGGATTCATAACAGATACAAAATCTGTTACCTTAGATAATGCATCTTACAATCAGAATGAAAAACAAATACTTGATAATATTTGCAGAATTACTTGAAACTTTCACGAGTCATCGCCAAAGTCTTTACAGAAATTTTCCATAACACATAGATGACATAAAATCTGGCGTGTTTTGTTTATTATCAAGGTACTTTGTATGCAAAATGGTGTTGTTTGATATTTAACTGATCTAGAAAGATTTCTTAAAGGAAACACTAGCATTGTGTTTGTATGCTGAATCACATGGCCTAATTTAGTCACAGGAAGGATGTTTTTGTTGTAAAAAATCTGCACTTTTTTTTTTTTTCAGTTAGCAAGACTCTATGACAAATACATACTGTAATAGCTCCTGTACAGCTGTATGGAATAGAAATATGTTGCCATCCATTTTTTTAAGTAAGTTGAGAAACAATGGTGAAATAAAAGACTTTTGAAAACTGAATTTAATTAGTTATAGAAGCTTGATTTGGACCAAATGACAGAAGAAGACTGGTAGTGAAAGAATAAAAAATTGTATCCCTCTGTGGTATGTGCCTGTTACAATATTTAGGGCATCTATGTTATCTGAAGCAGCTGCATTTCATCTTAGATGTTCTTACAGAATGAGTCACAGAATATTATGAGGTTAGAAGAGACCTCTGAAGATCATCTAGTTATATTATGGTTCTTACCAGGATATTTTGTTCTGATATATGAATTTGGTTTGCCCACCTCCACATAATACTTGCATTAGATAAGAACTAACGAGTACAAATTCTTCTCACTTATTTGCTCCTATTCAGAAATTATGTCAGTAAGTTTCAGTGAAGTCTTCAACTGATATTCACTGTGGAGGTTTTTTATTTCTTTTTTCCTCTTTTCTTGTTCTGGATGGAGAGCTTTGAAAAAATACAATATGATTTTATTCTTTTTACCCCTCTGGGGAAGAAGTTTATTTTGGTATCTTTCTTATTTTTCCTTTCTTCTGGATCAATAATACTTCACCCAGGATTGCAGGTGAAATCCTTCTTTTAACCTCTGAAGTTACAGAAGAACTATCACATCTGAACACATGCATCCTCTTGGGAAGGTAAATAGTTTCTGATTATCTCTATTTTCCTAGCTTGACTGATTTTGCCCACGTATGCATGGTAGTTGGAAATGAGGAAGATCGTTCAGAGTTTGTTGAGCCCTTCATTGAATAAACAAAAAAGTTAAGCACAAAACAGTACTTACTTAGGCAGGGCTAAAAACTACTTACCCAATAATACATATGATGATTCTTTAAAACATTTTCTTAAAGAGTCTGTAAGTCTGTGCATCTATCCGAGATGGGTTTCCTCATGAATAACAATTTTCACTGTACAGCAAGACTTCCACACTACTTAGTACATTACAAATAAAAATGGAAGGGGGAAGAAAGCTCAGGGAAGTAGTTATACTAAGAAAACCATTCTTTCTTCTTAAAGTGAGTGCAGAAAAATTCCATCTGTGGTAACCAATATATAACTCGTTTAGGAAGTGTTAGATTATCTGCATTTGAATATAAAGTTCAGGACAAGCTTATTAAACTTATCTAAACCTGCACTTCTAGACCGAAGGCATAGGAAATCTGGCAGAAGGACCTGGATGAGATAATATTGATAGTATGAAAGAAAGAAATCTTTCTCAGAGAGTTCACAGATGGCAATGTTCTCTCTCTAAGTGTGTTTGTAAATTACATTTGCTGTCACACATTTTGTACAAAGCAGCAAGCTTTGGCAGAACTTGCCAAAAATTTATAAGAATATCTTGGGACAAGGAGGCAATGAAACTAGAAACCATGCTAGAGAGTACTACAACTTTTTGAAATATGTATTGTTTACAAAATATTTTGTTTGCTAAATCTCATATGAAAATTATCTTTGAAAAGACATGAGGAGTTTAGAAGGTATATGTCAAAATTTACTCTTCCATATTTCTCCTTTTTTATTAAATGGTTCTTGAAGAAGATAGTGGGCATTTAGACCCAGATTCATTTTGTGCTACTGGAGAAATACTGTAAATTAGTACCTTAGTCATATTTTTGTCCAGAGAGAAATAGGAAAATTCTTGCAGAAATGATAGTCAGATGTGGACTGAATTACTTGTAGGAATATGCTATAATCTTTCAATACCCATTGAAATAGCTTAGGGCGACTGCTATCCTAAAATAGACAGAGAGAGTCTGAAAACACTTTGTTTGAATTAAGTATCTCAATGTAGGTTAAGCATTTTTTGGGAATGTGCCATTTCCCCCCTTTCTTTAAAAAAACCTTTTTTTACATGTCTGTAAAATGAACATGTAAAGGTAGCTTGATGGGAGTCTATATGTAGTCACCTGAGTTGATAAACTCATTTGAAGTCTTAAATGCTCTTAAACATTTTCATCAAGAACTGTTCTGTTATTTCATTCACTTGGAAAACTGAAAGCTAATTACAGTATTCCTGAGAAACATAAAATGTGTGTAAGAATTACCAAAGCTCTTTGCCATCATCTTCAAGGAGAGGAATATGAATACATGGAAGTACTAAATCCTGACTATTGTCAAGGGAGTTTTATACATCACTGTGTATGTATTGGATTAAATTAACTTTAATAAATTTAGACTTCTGCTATATAGATACCCCTATAAACTAATCATCTAGACTCTCTTAAGAATTCAAGAAAAGAAATAGACATTTTCAGGATGTCTTATATCACAAGAGGGGAAAAATGCTGTTAGGAAAAAGACTCACCAAGTGTCAGTCAGGACTCGTGGCAAAACCAGAACAGTGCCAACAGTGGCTTCATTTGGGATCTGCTCACACACACACACAAACTCAACAAATATAGGACAAAACAAGTAGAGGGACTTTTGTGATTTTTTTTTAAGATGTTTACTGTTTTGCATGTAACTGCCATTTAAACGGAAATACTATTTTAATATTTGTGACATTTTTTCCAGTTCTGTTCTCATTAATGTTAAAGAATTCTGCTGGCAGAGTTATGAATACAAAAGCTCATGTTAAAAAAAAATTCTCATGCTAGTCACTTTGAAGTATAAATTCATGGAAATCAACTCCAAGTTAAATATTAATGTTTGGAAAGCGATTCATATTTTGAATCTGAATTGTCATACCAGGTTTTCAGTTACTCCACTCATTCCCAAGTTCAACAATTTAGGCATTGGGTATTTTCAAGGGGCAGTAATTCAATAACTTTTGTTCCTAGTTCATATGGAAACCTTCTGAATAAACAGGAGTAGACGTGAGATTCTGTAGAAGCTCATTCACGGGTGTGTCCTGGTTTGAGGTAAAACAAATCAATTTTCTGTTTTATAGTTTTACTTTCTTAGCTAGGCCCCTTCTATACTAACTAACGTCTGAAATTAACAGCAAATTGTTCAGAACTGTTTTGTCTTGCAGTGATAAGACCTGATTATACCAAGGGATGGTATGCAGAGAAGCCCTTGCTTATACTTATTGCTAGAACAACCAAGGTCAGGTAATTTTCGTCATTTGCCCGTTAGAGGGTCGGAAGCGGAAAAGTGTAAAGGGGTCCCACCTGCAAGGAGGAGTGGACAGGACAGGTGTATTCCATCAGGGCGTATTCCATCCCATCCACATCATGCCCCATATAAAAGCTGAGGGATCAAAAGGTCAACTCTGCTTCGATGGCCAACGTACAAGGAGGATCCTGCCTGTTTGTCTACCTTTGATCCTAAACCGAGCGTTCCTGACTCCAGATCTGGAATCCAGCTCCTGTTGGTCACCGAGTCCAGTTTGGGACTTTTCCTGAAGCCTGCTGGTGAC
>VZRU01019360.1:288667-303977 GCA_013398155.1 Pedionomus torquatus
TGAAACCACAACAGTGTCTCAAATCTCTAGAATCCCATTTCTCACAATTTTAGTGCCAACATCTCTATTCTGCTGAAACAATTAGCACTGTCATTTTTTTCTGAGTGGGGCCTAATTGTATTTCATTTTTCAGCCACAAAAAAAAAAAAAAAAAAAAAAAAAAAAAAAAAAACCCAAACCAAATTGTTTATTGTTTAGACAGTTTCATTACATTTATTTTGGAAGAAACTGCTTACAGCTGAGTAATGCTTTATTTCAGAAAACCAGAATAAGTCCCACCAAATATCATAAAAGGAGAAGTATAAGATGGGTTATATAGCTCAGTAGCACCCTGGACATTTATAAATTTACTCAGCATCTGTTGCTTCAGTGTGATATCCATATTAATATCAACCTCGTATTGTGTTATTTAGAAGTCAAATGTCAATTGTCTAATTAAAAATAATTACTAGATGTAGCCAGTAAAAAGCCAGATACATTGGAAATCATGTATTCTAGTAAAGAAATGTGTTGTGTCTACTCCATCTCTTCCTGTCCATTATGGTATAATCTAAATTTATATCATATATATGTGTCTGTGTGTATATATATAAAAATGTATGCAATATAAATAAAAATAATATTAATATAAATTGTAGAATGTATATTTCTACTTCATCAGTAGTTACTGTTGTTAGAATGCAATATAAAAGAATATCTATAAAAGCAAGATAAAGTACATGAAAATGTAAAACTAGTGTTAACATTAAACAATCTGAGCCAGTAAGTATACTGTAATGTCAAATGTCATGCATTTTGCTGTGTTTTCTGTGAATAATCTCTAGATAGAGAAATATTAAAAGACAATTATAGGTTAGAAAGATTGAAATAAATTGAGTGCAATCATTTTTGTATGCTATGGATAGGCTAATAAAAACATAGTGCATTTGTTTATCATGTATGTATCATTATGCAGTAAAATTAATCCACTGTTCATGTAAATCAATATACATTAAAAAATCAATATTGAAGGGTTTTTTTCTCTCTTCTCAGATCCACTACAGGTATTATTACTCAAATCTATTTGATTCACAGGTTTAGTTTTGTGTAAACCTTGATGCTGTTAACTAGAAGTTAAGTAGAACATCATTAAATTAGGCTTCAATTTCTTGTTATGTGACTTTAAAGCTCCTGAAAATAAGGAGCTTAGGCTGAAAAACAAAATCTTGTCTATAGAGAAAAAGATGTGTTTCCAAGCATAAGTGATCCCATCCAAAGTTTTACTATGGGATGTGTCTGCCTTTCTAGAGACACCTCTTTCCCTCTGTTTTATAGGAGGCATAATAATCTAGTTCATGATTACTGCTTACCTTTCACTTACCAGATGTGAGGATACATAAAGCCAAGGGTAAGTGACCTGTTTTGAACAACAAATTAGGTTTAGACAGTTATATCTTCAAGTCATGTCAGTGTCTTCTTTCTTGTGACTGTTTACAACACAAGTTACTCCCTTATCAAGAAGACTGACCACGCTACTTCAGAAGAGCAGCAGTCTACTGTACACTGGATCCAAGTGACTTCCCACCAGGTTCATTGTCTATGCAAGATTATATTGATTTTTTTTTTTAACAAATCCTCATTCATAAATCACATTCCAGCTGTTTTTCACAGTAGGATGCCATATTACTGAAGAGCTATTACCAGGCTGGCAATTGCCATTGTCAGTTTACATCTTACAAAGTCGTCTTGATTACAGTTACTTTCATTTTTTTTTGACATAGTTTTCATGCAGAAATTATATGCAGATGACCAGAAAGATCTTCAGAATACTCAGTTTAGTTCTAGTTACATTATTTAGGTTAAAGAACCTACGTACAAAACCATATGTTAAACTCTTTGCAAATACTAAAAAATCCTTGTTATACCCCACGAAATAATCACTAAAATAGAATGGGAAAGTTTAACAGAGAAATTCATCAAAGGGTACATTAACATAAGTTTCCATTTATTATCAATAATCAATAAACAGCTGGTTCACCTGATTGTGACTTTTTATATCAACTTAAGCAGCTTGCAAACTTAATTTTTAAAGTGCATATCTACAACCAAATGAAGATTTTTTTTTTTCCTAATTTATTATCATCTTTAAAGTTTACAAGGAAGACAGAAGAATCTGGGGAATTTTCTGAATCCTGACAATTATCGTCATAGTTCATCACATTGTCTTTTATGTACACACATCAAGGACAAAAGTTATCTGACCTAATATTAGAAAACTAAGCTTTCCATTTCTTCTGTAGTCAGTGCAGGCACACACACAACATCTCTAATTGATCCAGAGCCTGAGAACATCAAATATCTCCTTGAATTTATGTCAGCAAGAAAAGAAATGTAGAAATTCTTACTTCATGCTCAACATTAGACAAAAAGAATGAGAGCCTAGAAGTTTGTTTAACCTGCACCTGGCTGAAGGACACGTGAGATTCCTTCTCCTGACATCTCAGATCAGATCAGACACTATTTGGATCACTTCCTCACTGAGCACCAAGGCTTCCTCGCAAGAAACATCATGGAGAGAAAGGAGGAAGCTGCACACTTTGTGTTGACATACATTCAAGTTACAGTATCCTGACAGTATAGGACACATAAGTTAAAGAAATGCATAACTAGGCTGGCTGTAAAGCCTTATGTGGTCTGATAACTTCCCATATATTAAATTTTCCACACAAACATGAACAGTTATCAGGTTATTTTTCTAAATATCATTGAAAACAAACAAGTTTATGAGAAATTTTATACACAACAGAGTATGAATTCCAAAAGGAAGAATCTTAAACTTCTTACAGCCCATTTTTAAAAATATATAAACACTTTAAATTGCTTAGTTTTTAGGGTGGAATTATGTAAATATGTAGAGCTTTGTTTAATTTCATGGTAAACAGGAAATTGCAGGAGGACTTTGTATTATTATTGCATGTAATTTAGACAATAATTGCAATAACTCATTTACCATTGCTTTTTTCTTTCAGTTTAGAAGGAAAATAGTTTGACCTACAATACAGATTCTCTTGGTATTTTCTCAAATTTATTTTATGCCAGCAGCAGTCACTGATTTTAATTGAATAGAAACAACAGCTCTCATCCTCTGTGTCACATTGCTGGATTTTGTATCATTGAATTTCAATCTGGTTTCACTGGGACCTGCAGAGTGTGGCTTACGCCAACCTCTGAGTCTCCTTGCTGTACTCTTTTCCAGGGCAGCATTGTTTGCCTTTTGTCTGCTCTCTGATTAAATTGACATCATTTTACCTTTTGTGACTCCTGTGTCATTTTCTGTTGACAGCATCTAGTAATGGTAACAGACCAGTGTCCTTGTGGAAGGGGCAGAAACCATTGATTGGCTGGGTGTATTAATGCAGACCCTTTAAAAGTCATGCAGACGTGGCTTTGTGCTAACTGGCAGCCAGCTGAATGGGGGCTAGTGAGAGATGTTATTAACCACAGATAACAGTCAGCACCCTCTATTCACTAGCAATGTCACTTTGTATCATTTGAGGAACAGTTGGTACTGAAATTTGTTAAAGCCATTCTTCCTCCACCTTTACACAACCTGGACTGAAGCTATTTAAAGCAGAAGAGTGAAAATAGTGTTCTGATTAGACTGATGTTGCCAGAATGCTCATATAATTTCCAGGGAGTTGAAACACTTAATACAATCCATCTACACTTCACAGCTAAAATCTCTTTAGGACAACAAGATAGGCCCTGCTGACATGAGAGGTTAAATATTTACCATGGATAGGGAATTTATAATTGCCTTTTCAGAAATGAGTGATTAAAAGTGGTTACAAGAAGCACCTGGCTATATGAATCCTATCCATATAACACAAGGGAGATGTGATAATTATGTCAAATACTTCCACTATGATCCTTTTAAATGGGATAGAAAAATTAAAATACCAAAGCCTTAAAGTTATGAATTTTAAAAACTATCTGCATTTCAAAATAAAGTGTTTGAGAAGTGCAGAATGGTGTTTGTGCAAGTTTGTATCATAGATTCATAGAATTGCTTGGTTAATGGAT
Organism: Pedionomus torquatus; assembly: GCA_013398155.1. Classification (NCBI taxonomy): domain Eukaryota; kingdom Metazoa; phylum Chordata; class Aves; order Charadriiformes; family Pedionomidae; genus Pedionomus; species Pedionomus torquatus. The sequence continues at coordinate 292,730 of VZRU01019360.1, forward strand.
CTAAAAGATCCCTTAAATTTCCAACCACCCTGCTATTGGCAGAGGCACCTTCCATAAACTATGTTACATAAAGTCCAATCCAACCCGGTCTTGATCACTTCCAGGGGTGGGATATCTACAACTTCTCTGGGCAACTTGTTCCACTGTCTCACCACCCTCACAGTAAAAAATTTGTTCCTCATATGTCCCCTAAATCCACCTTCTTACACTTTAAAACCATTGCTCCTCATTCTACCACTACATTCTTGACAGTGAGTCCCTCCCCATCTTACCTGTAGACCCCATTCTGGTACTGGAAGGCTGCTATAAGGGCTTCCAGGAGCCTTCTCTTCTCCAGATTGAAGAATCCCAACTCTCTCAGCCTGTCTGTGTAGGAGAGGAATTTCATCCCTCTGATCATCTTTGTTGTCCCCCTCTGGACTCACTCCAATAGAACCATGTTTTTCCTGAGCTGAGGACCGCAGAGCTAGACACAGTACTTCAGATAGGGTCTCATGAGAGCAGTGTGGAGGGGGAAAATTTCCTCCCTCAACCTTCTGGCCATGTTTCTTTTGATGCAGCCAAGGATATGGCTGGCTTTCTGAGCTCCAAGCAAAAATTGCTGGCTCATGTTGAGCTTCTCATCCATGAACACTCCCAAGTCCTTCTCCTCAGGGCTGCTCTTGATCCATTCTCTCAGCAACCTGTAATTGTTCTTGAGTTTGCCTGAGGCACATGCAGGACCTTGTTCTTGTTCTCGTTGGACTTTATGAGTTTCATACAGGCCCACCTCTCAAGCATGTACAAGGTTCCTCTGTTTGGCATCCCTTCCCCTCTGATGTGCTGACCACTCCACACAGCTTGGTGTTGTTGGAAAACTTGCTGAGAGTACACTCAATCCTACTGTCCATGTCACCAACAAATATGTTAAACAGGACAGATCCTGGTACCAATTTCTAAGGAACTCCACCCATCACTGGTCTCCAACTTGGACATCATTGACCACAACTCTTTGAGTGTGACCATCCAGACAATTCTTTATCTACCAAGTGCTCCATCAGTCAAACCTGTGCTCTCCAATTTAGAAACAAGGATGTTGTGTGGAACAATGTCAAATGTTTTGCCCAAATCCAGGCATACGATGGGAGTTGCTCTTCCCTTATCTACCATTACCATATCCCATCATAGAAAACCACCAAATTTATTAGTGTATGATTTGCCCTCAGTGAAGCTATGTTGGCTGATGATGATGACCTCCTTATTTCCCATGTGTCTTAGCAGAGTTTCAGGAGGATCTACTCCATGATCTTGCCAGGCACAGAAGTGAGACTAGGTGGCCTGCAGCTCCCCAGGTCTTCCTTTTTTCCCTTTTTAAAAATGGGGATTATATTTCTCCTTTTCCAGTCATCAGGACCTTCACCAGACTGCCACAGTTTCTCAAATATGATGGATAGTGGCTTATCAACTTCTTCTTCCAGTTTGCTCAGGACCCATGGATACATCTCATGAGGTCCCATGGACCAGTGCACCTTGAAGTTCCTTGAGTGGCCTCAAACCTGATTTTCTCCATACTGGGTGGTTCCTCATTCTACCTGTCTCTGCCTTTGTCTTCTGTGACTTGGGCTGCGTAGTTAGAGGACTTGCCAGTGAGGACCAAGGTAATAAAGTAATTGGCTACATCAGCCTTTCCCATATCACAAGTAATGAGGTCTTTGTTTCCTTCTGGAGAGGACGAAATTTTCCCTAGTCTTCTTTTTATCACAGGAGGTACCTGTAGAAGTCATTGATGTCACTGGCCAGATTTAATTTCATCAAGGCTTTAGCTTTCCCAACCTGATCCCTCGCTGCTCAGACAATTTCTCTGTATCCCTCCCAGGATACCTGTCCTTTCTTCTACCATCTGCAGGCTTCCTTTTTGTGTCTCAAGACCTTCTTGCTCATCCATGCAGACCTCTTGGGTTTTTTTGCCTGACTTTCTCTTTGTTGACATTCATCATTCCTGAAGTCAGAGCAGGCAATCTTTGAATATTAACCAGCTTTCTTGGACCCATCATATAATAAGCATGAAACACTTACTCAGTCACACTTCTGTTCAGCAACACAATCAGACTTGGTTTAGTCATATTTTCAAAATATATATATAAATTTCAGGGTTTTTTTCTAGATTAAGGAATTTGCCAGAAGGTAAAGTAGAAACTGCAGCAGGAGCTTTGTCTTCCTTCTGCTCAGTTTAAATTATCATGAATAGCATAAACTAGCCAATGTAATTCTGAAAACATTAATGTCCTCATATTTTCCTCAGAAACTGAGCATTTAATCCTAAGTCACCCCATGAACAAATTAAAATGCTAATGAAAGGTCATTGTTTCTGACAAAAACTTATACTGTATAGTAGGGTGCTCATGCACAAGGCCACATCAAAGTTACTGGCTTCCACACTGTAGCTGTTTCACATCCACCCACCTCTAGGCACTACTGGAATAAATTCAGCCTGTCTGAATTCACCCACTTAAATATTTCCTAATTATTGCAAAGCATTGTAAAAGCTGAAGGGAAGTGCAAATCCCCCCTGGTTCTTGTAATGCAAGTAGGACCCACATATATATAAGCAGGACCTATAAATAAGTACTGTCATATTATTAAGCCAAAAGATGGTATGTGTTGTATGTTATTTTGATGATAATTAAAATGCCACCTGCTGGGACATTACATGTGTACTATTCCATAAACTCACTGAAATGATATTTACTTTATTGTGCGCTTTGCCGCACAATAGTTATTGTTTTGCTCCACTGTGGCACTGTGCTGCCTACTTAAGTTATTATGCACTACCTATGGTTTTCAGAAAGATATTTCCCATCATCAACAGTGTCATTAGTTTACATTTTTTTAGCATTTTTTTTTTTTTAATAGCAAGCATAGATAATTTTTATATGTGGTAGGGAAAAATCCAGATAAAAGGAACATTATAAAATTTTTATTCATATTCATCCATAATAAGATTGATTCCAGTTTTGACACTGTATTTTGTTCTTTATCAGAAAAGCACATGGTAATATGCTGCAATTCTGTATACATGACAATAGACTATTACGAGATTATTGGCTACATAATATTGTAGATGAGCTTTTCAGTTGAGATGCAGCAACTCAAAAGTGGGGATTCTCAAACAAGGATTCAGTGGTGTGTACGTTGTCTCCATATACATGGAAAAAAACTACTATTCAGAGCATCATTTTCAGTAAACTACATTAATTAGGCCTTTGCATATTGACATTTTTTGCTGCTGAATTTGAAATACACCATTAGATACCTAAAAATAGTTATCCCTGCAGTAAAGGATATTGGAACATTTTGGGATGTTTGGGTGACATAGATGAAATAGCATCTGGTTACAATCATAGCTGATATAGATCTGTCAAACTAGTCCCTGATGGATATTTTTGTTGCTGTGTCTCCAACTCTGAGAGCGCAGTGATGTCTATGACACCATAATTAAGCTCTCAGTCCATCTGTGCAGAAGACTTCATAATATTTTCAAGAATAGAATGTTTTCAATATTTGTACATTTTTATTTTGGCTTGTTAAGGGATACATTATCCTGGGTAACTTTCAAGAACAGTTCATAAGGAAATTCCTTTCAGAAGGTCTTAGCTACCTACAATATTTAAAAGTTAACTATTTTCTGCCTTTACAAGACCTAGGTGTAGAATGCAAGATGCTTCTTTTGTAAGAGTTAGTGGCAGTGGTAAAATATAAAGTAGCGCAGAAAATTTATTTTCCTCCTTTCTTCTGTGGCATTAAATATTCTATACTTATCAAATGTGTAGGCAGTGTAACTACACTAGGGCTAGAGGCCAAAGAATTGTAAAGACAGAAGACATGGGAAAAAAGTTCACTGTTTCAGTAGATAGCTGCATTTCACTTTTTGTATTAGAAATTATGTTAATAAAGTTGTATTGCTGATTTCAACAGCTGCAGCAAAAGATCCTTTACAGCCTCATGGTTTGTGAGCTAGCAGGTATATAGAAGTTTCTCAGAATAATAGAAAACAGTTTTGGATCTCAAATAGGAATGTATGCTTTGAAAACAATTTTCCATGAGCCTTTAAAGGAGAAAAAATACAAATCAAGACTTCAAAACTACTGTAAAAATAGCTGTAGAAAGTAGTATTGACTAGAAAAATAGAATTTTATTTCCTTAGAGACTTTTAAAGTCCCAGTATCTGTTGAATCCCATGTTGGTAAAAAAGACCAACCGACTAATCAACCAAAACCACCAGGTTTATAATATCCTCTGTAAAGTCAAGGTACTTATAACAGTTTTTCAGGTATGTTGCATTGCAGTAAAACAGCAGAATCTGAAGGTAAGTAAAAAAAAAAAAAAAAAAAAAAAAAAAAAAAAAAACCCAGTTTCAGTTAGTCTTCAGGATATGCTAATAAGTGAGAAGATTGAGTTAAAAAAACAACATGTAAAAAAGGAATAGAGGAACACAAAATCAGGTTAAATTTCCTGTCAATATAAGTAATATAAGTATAAACCAACACTTCATGAAAGACTTCTGTATTTAATAAAATCATAAGTTTAGAAGGCACTCCAAAAAATAAGGTATTCCAACAAGTAGATGGAATTGTCCCAGGTGTCAAAATTAGGGTTGCAGGAATATAATTCCCTAGTTTCCTCCAGATTTTTGCTAAAAGATCATGTATTTTCAAAAAAACCTTCATGACTTCTCAAAAATACTTGTTAATATTTCTCTCTAACCTATTCTTCCTTATTCAAGGACAGATCAGATCTTGATCAGACGTTGTCTACATACTGCATTAACCACATTATAGTAGATGACTTTTTTGTAAAACAAATAGAAGTCCTCACAACTTTTCCGCCACATCTCTGCTACTAAATGGAAATAAATAAGTAAATAAGACACCTATTGATAACTGTTTACACACCATTTTGCACTGGTTTGGCCCACTAACTCATATTGTCTGAGGCAATATAAAGGCACAATTCAATAATTTGAAGAAAACTACATCAGATTTGGTTGCTTCAGCTCTCTACAGTTCCCTCAGTCTATTGCAGTAAATTTCATACTGTCCATCACCACTACATAACCTCATGTCATATACTGCAGCCAACAGTTCATATCTTCAGGCTATGTCTACAAATTCAGCTATGCGTAGGACCAGTCTCAGGAATGGGAACACGATTCTCTGTGCTCACAAACTGCCAGAGAATCCCCTGGCAGCGTTTTGGCACATTTCAGCTAGCGTTGGCCATTCCTGAGACCAGTTGGGGAGTTATAACTATGCTGGAGCTGTGTCCAATGGAGAATTTGCCTGCATCCACAGTTTTGGAAGTTGTTCGCAAGATACACGTAACCTAGGTGGTGTTAATTGACATCAGTGCGGACAGGAGTTCCTGGTAATGTTTATTTCCTGGTGCTTGCTTTCCCACTGCAACAGAGTCACCTTATTATATCAGACCCAGAGCTAAATTTTGTATAGTATTTACATGGGCCAGCTCGCTAGTGAAGACCAGAGAACAGTTCTTAGCTCATCTTAGTTAGGAGCTAGTCTTTCATTTAACTTCTTTATTTTTGTTCTGTGATTCTATCCTTATTTTTGTATTGATAGTACAGTTTTCACTTCATTTGAGTTCAATTAAAAGCATGCAGTGTAGCCGGGTTTATCATCCATAATTCTTCAAAATTTCCTCTACAAGGTTCTGGGAGTTCTTTCATACAAATTCCTATTTCTCTTCAAGCCTGCTTTCCTGTTTTGATTCTTTTGTATTTCCTCTTTCCAGTTCTGAAGACTATGATTCTAAACATGTCATACGTAGTCTACCTAACTAGGTCCCACCTTGATATTTCCAATCAGTTCTTCTCTATTAATTAGAATAAAAATCTATTAATTAGAATTACATCCTCAAGATGTTTTCTGCACCTTCTGTACAACTAAATTGTTATTAATCCCTTCCAAGAAGTTGTGGATCAGTACAGCCAGGGGATTAATCTCATCCAGCTGTTGAAATCAACAATGCAAAGTAAGAAATCTGATTCTGTCATTCAAAGAATCAATTATAGTCAGTGGAGAAAAAGAAGCACTTGGAGCACATCATTCCTCTGCTGCATACCAAGTGAGGGCTGACGTTACTCACAAATGAGGCCAATCAATTGAGAGAATGGTTATTGTCCACTTACCAAATCAATCTTTAAAGTGTTACAGCTGCTTTCACCAGAATTTTTGAAACAACTTTTCACTGCATTAAAAAATAACTGTAGAATGCTCATTGGAAGTAAGTGAAATAATTGAGGATCTTCATCTTATTGTATCATACAACAACTTTGATTTGCCTGATTTCCTTGTAAGTGTGATTGTAAAGAGATAATGATCACAATTACCTTAGTTCAAATGTGTATATTTATCTAAAATTTAAAAATTTATGATAACTGTTATTGTTCTTGTCCTCTCCTATGTTACACCTGAAAGTTAAAAATATTCTAGTTGCAACATTTCTGAAAATTTTTCACTAGATTTGTAAATAGTTAAACATTTCTATTGTCCTAGATGCCTACACTGGAAAAGAATACTTGAGAAAATGCCTACTGTGAAAGCAGGCAACAAGAACAAAGATACAAGGGGGCTTTGACTCTTATTTTTAACTCTTTGCCAATGAATTTATCAACCACAGCCCAAACACGTGTGGGTGAGCATGCAGGGGTACAGGGTATCTTTCAGGGCTGTTCAAATTCTGTTGCCAAAGTATCATGGGATAATGTTTTTTATTTGCTTATACTTTTATTCTTCTGATCTATCCATTAGAAGTTCTTCCAACAATCAATAATTACACTACATGGTGGGATTGGGAATTCTAGAATAGTAGGGGAACAATGTGTTTTGGCCTTTTTATTAAATGAAGGCTTACTCAGCCTGCAGTTGGGGACATCTCGTAACAGGATCAGAAATTTTGTGTATTCACTAGCAGTTTTCATCCAATCGTAGTGGATCTACACTCTTCAGCCTTTCTAGATTTCCTGTATATATTTGATCTAATAAAAATCATTAGTCACAGTTACTAAAGCCTACTGCATGAGATACTCTTCTAAAATAATAAATTGTAGTAGCTAAATATCACCCCAGTATTTCAAGTTCCACAATAAAGTAATAAGTGATGGCATTTTTATAGGCTGGCATTTTTAATGGTGGGCTAAATCAGGTACCCCGTACCTGGATTGGTGGAAAAGAAATAACAATAAACATTGCTATTTTTTTCTTGTCACATTACAAAGAGACTACAATAAAGAGTAGGTCATTAGCAACATATAGGCAGCTATCTCCATGACATCAAAGAGCTAATAATCCAAGAACAATAAAAAGAGACACTGATAAGTGAGTCTTAAAGGAACAATTTGCAAAAGGTTTAAATCTCACCAGCTAGTATTTATTTGTAACCAAAATAAAAATTACCTTATAAACACTAAAGGTCAATAGTAGACCAAAGTCAGAAAAAGCCAAGACAGGACTCCTTGGCTAAAGACTATTTGCAGAAATTATTAAATGAGATCCTATGGCCCATTTTATAGAAAAGGTCAGAATAAATGACTATAAAATTTTCTGAATCTGCAATAAGAGATGCTGTATTTTATAGAAAACAGAATATTCTATAGAATATAAAATGTATTTCATAGAATACAACTGTAGCAGCCCCGAAATATTTATTTATTCCCCATACTGAAAGCATCTTCAGATTTTAAGAGGGGAATTGATTATTTTTTTTTCTTTTCCTATAACTTATATCTTTGGATATACGACTACATGTAATTAAAAGAAGGGCAGTGTGCGAATTCATGGAGTGGACTACTGATTAACCACCCTGCTTCATCATTTTGATGAGCTGACCTTGGCCAGCTGCTAGTTACCCATCCAGCTGATCTGTCATTCTCACCTCCTCAACATGACAGGGGGAGAAAGTAACATTAAAAAGCTCATACTTTTAGACAATGAAAGGGATTTCACTTGCCAGTTACTGCTGCAGGCAAAACAGGCTTAACTGGGTGATTATGACTTCATTGCTAATTTAAAACAGAGTAGGATGGTGAGAATCAAAGACAAAAACTAACGCACCTTCTCTTACACACACCTTCTTCCCAGGTTCAGCTTCACTCCTTTATTCCGGAATCCTTTACCTCCACCTTCCAAGTGGTGCAGAGAAGATGAGGAGGGTTGCCCATAACGTTTTCTTTATGCTTTTATTCCTACTCCTCACACTTTTCCCCTGATCCATTTTGAGTCCTTCCCATGTGCTGTAGCTTCCCTCAGGTCATATTCACCTACTGCAATGTGGAGTCCTCCATGGGCTACAGTGTGGATATCTGCTCTGCATTTCTTTATGCTGCCAAAACCTTGCCATCTACACCAAATAAAGTTGTCAATCTTTTCCCTAATTTTTTTTTTTTTCTTGAATGACCTGACTCTAATAAGAGGTTAGACTGGGGATGCCACTGGAACTCAGAAAGCAAACACCATTCCTTAGTCCTCTTCTATTTAGCAGTGTTGTCAGACATCACTCTTCCAGTGTCATTGCTTATTCCTTTTTGTTCTTACGGCCAACAGCAGGACATGGTACAGATTACCAGCATGTCTTCCGTAGTCCTTGTACATCATCTTTGCATTTGCATGAACCGAGGAAATGGAAATAAAGAACTGTGATGGACAGCCTAACACAGGAAAGTAGTGCCTCTGTTCATCCTGAAGAATTATCATGATTTTAAATGTAAATCTTTCTAAGCGGGTAATAATGCTTTTATCTCTGAAACCTGTTGAAAGCAGAGAAGTGCCAATAAACAAGTTTCATGTATTTTATCTTTTAGATACTAATGTCTGTAAGTTTTGCAGTTTGAAGATGTCTGGACTTGTTGCAAAATTAACTGTAATCTATGCATAGAGAAAAAAACTCTAAAACAATAATAAAATAAAAAAAAAAATTAAAAAAGTTAATCTAAAGACTAGATCTACCCAGAAAAATAACAGTTTTTTTTTTCTTTTATCAAAAGCATCTGAAATTTTTCACAGAGATTTAGAGTTGTTGCTTTGTTGTTGTTTTTTCTTCTGTAAACAGCATTAACATAATTTTGTAGCAAGTGTTTTATCTGTTCAAGTACTAACATTGCTGAGGAGACCAGCTGCAGTGGAGGTTAAGAGGCACTGTGGAAAGGGATCCAGGCAGAAAACCCTCAAAAGAACAGGCAGAGAGCTCTTTTTGNGGGATCCAGGCAGAAAACCCTCAAAAGAACAGGCAGAAATCCCTCAAAAGAACAGGCAGAGAGCTCTTTTTGAGGACTTTCGAAGCCGGTAAAGGCGACTGCTCGGTGACAAACCCTGGCAGCTTGTGGGCGAGCTGCAGAGGTGGAACCACACCCGCCCTCGGTTAAAAGCAGCCTCTCAGAAAAAGCACAGGAGCAGCAAAGGGCACAGATGGAGGAACCCTAGGCTTTGCTGGCTTGACAACCAGGAGGTGAGTCCTCCTGGTGTCATTAACCACCTGGACAGGAGCTTTGCCATGGTGTCAACCTGGAGGAAGGTCATGTGTGCACCCTGAACCACAATGGAGGTAGGAACACGTTCCCACAGAAATATGTGGCTCTCCAGGTCACTGGCTGCAGTGAGTGCCAGGATCTTCTACTGGTTACAGTTGATAATTCTGAGACCAGATGCATAAGATGTGAGCATGTCAACAATCTGCTCAGCATGGTCGCTGAGCTGAAAAAGGAAGTCGAGAGACTGAGGAGCAACAGGAGGGGAAGCAGCAATAGGGAGAAAAGCATCAAGGGTCTAGGAGCCCCTGCAGCCAAACCTGCGCAAGCTATAGACAAAGCTAGAAAAGAAAAGGCAGCCAAAAATGTAGAGGCAGTAGACAAAATCGTAAGAGAAAGGATGGACAAAAGTGTAGTAGAAAAGAGTGAGTGGAAACAGGTTTGTGGGCAGAGCAGCAGATGACCACCCACCTTATCCAACTCACCATATAAAATACCTCTCATAGGCTCTCATTGAGGATGGCTGCCCTAGAAAAGAAGTAGATAAGGAGCACCCTGTCACACAGGTGCCTCCTCAATCAAAAAAACATAGGCTTCAGATTAAGACCATACCTACTGAAAAAACCCAAAGGGTTGTAGTTGTTGGTGACTCCCTTCTGAGGGGGACAGAGGGCCCGAAATGCCGGGCTGACCCTCCTCAGAGAGAGGTCTGCTGTCTTCCTGGAGTCTAGGTGAAGGATGTCACCAGGAAACTTCCTGGGTTAGTAAGGTCCTCAGATTATTATCCACTGTTGATATTCCATGTGGGCGCAGAGGAGACAGCTACTCAAAGTCCAAAGATGATAAAGAGAGAGTTCAGAGAGTTGTGAGGCTTGATAAAGGACTCTGCAGTGCAGGTCATCTTTTCATCACTCCCTTCAGCAGCAGTGATGATGAGGGAAGGAGCAGACAGATAAAATCAGTTAACATGTGTCTCCGGAGCTGGTGTTGCCACCACAACTTTGGATTCTTTGAGAGTGAGTTGGCCTATACAGCACCAGACGTATTCACAGGGAGTGGACAATGCCTCTTGCAAAACAAGAAGGTGGTTCTAGCACAGAAGATTGCAAGGATGATTGACAGGTCTTTAAACTAGATGAGAAGGGGGTGGGGGGGGGCAATGCCATGCCTATCTCAGTCTCCAGTGGTAAAGGGAACCCGTAAGGCACAAATAAAACACCGCACATGTAGGCTATCTAAACAGCAGCACGAAGGAAATAGAGCCATTCCAGCTAAGAAGTCAGCCCCATTGGGCGCCCAGCTGAAGTGCCTTTACACAAATGCACGCAGCATGGGGAACAAGCAAGAGGAATTAGAGATGTACGCACTCCTCCAGAGCTATGATTTAATTGGCATTACTGAGTCGTGGTGGGATGGCTCTTATGACTGGAGTGTTGGAATTAGAGGGCTTCAGACTCTTCAGGAAGAACAGGCAGGGCAGGTGGGAAGGGTGTGTTGCCCTCTGTGTTGAAGACCAGATGGAGTGTATGGAGCTCCACCTGGGAACAGAAGAAGACTTGATGGAGAGTTTATGGGTTAGGATTAAAGAGAGCACAGGGGCGGGTGACATTACAGTGGGTGTCTGTTACAGACCACCTGATCAGAGTGATGAGGACATGAGAGCCTTTATAGACAGATAGGAGCAGCGTCACGCTCGCACACCTTGGTCTTCATGGGGGACTTCAGCCACCC
>VZRU01019361.1:10812-40226 GCA_013398155.1 Pedionomus torquatus
CTCTTTGTCAGGAAGTGTAGTGATAGGACAAGGGGAAATGGTTTTAAACTAGAAGAAGGAAGATTTAGATTGGATATCAGGAAGAAATTCTTTACTGTGCGGGTGGTGAGGCACTGGAATAGGTTGCCCAAAGAAGTTGTGGATGCCCCATCCCTGGAAGTGTTTAAGACCAGGCCAGATGGGGCCTTGAGCAACCTGGTGAGAGGTGTCCCTGCCCATGGTAGGGGTCTTGGACCATGATGATCTTTAAGGTCCCTTCCAACTCTAACCACTCTATGATTCTATATACATTTCCCTCTGCCCGAGCAAAAGCTCCCACATTTCTCCAAATCTGTTCAGTGGAAATCCTGTTCTCTCCTGAGCTCTACTCAGGGGAACAAATGCTTTTTCAAAATTTACTTGCAAAGACTTTCACAGCCCCTTGTTGCTCCCATTTATTTCATTATGTTGAAAGCTTTGTTCTAGAAAAGCTCATTTGCTTTCTGGTCACTGTTTTCAAAGTATTTCAGAAAGGCTTTGGAGTTTGAAACTGAGTGGAAACATACCCCTTTTACCTTTAACCTTATAGTTCTAAGGGAAGAGTGGCCTAGGACTAGGCCTAGTGTTTGAATTTTGTATTGCACTACCAACTAGTTTTTTTAAATAAGGTGTTAAGTCACATTGATGTCCTGCACAATAGAGGATCTGCTGAAAATAGATGCATGTTCAAGAGAAAAAAAAAGTTCCAGGTTTTGCATAAATGAAGATAAAGAGTTTCAACTGAAGGAGATCAGAATAATTTGAAAGATTAGATAAACCCAGGGAAGAAGAGCAGACTGTTGAAGCAACTATGTCTTTGAAAGTAAACAATAAAGGGAAAGGAATTCCAGTGAGTGATTTCAGTGTAAAAGAGTAATAAAGAACCAGTGGAATAACTAAGCTGACATAAATGTGATTTGTGATTGCACAAATTGTTCAATGCAAATTCTAAATGTAAGTAATACAGGCCATGGTCTGCTGAGGTCATGATCTAGACAGCACTGGTCTTGGTGGAACATAACACACAGACAAGAAAAATCCCAGTGAGGTACAGGTTTTGAACCTCTTAAGGTATTTTTGTCCTCCTTATTCTGCTTGGTACTGGAATACTGTGCTCAGGTAATTAAGTAGTTGAGCACTGACAATATGCTTTCTGCTATGTGGTGGGTATGCATCTGTACATTGAAGGTGTTAATTCCACATAACCTCCATGTGTCCCCTACTGGTACACTGCAAAAAATACTTATTAAATATGTAATGTGAGATCTGTGTATTTTTGAGTTACCATGCTGGTCATGAAGATGAAAATATATAGGAACTGCAATAATGTTACTGTTAGAAAGGTGTGCTGCAGAAAGAGCCAAGTATGAGAATTCATTTGATCTAAGCCTGGAAAGTAGCACTGAAAGGCATGAAAGAGTTACCTTGTTAAGTGCAAATTCTTTTCTTGCTTCCTGAGTTTGGCAAGAGGGTAGATGCAGAGGCTGTAAATTGACTTGTCTAATCAAACTTTTCCAGTGGTAACAACTGTGCAGCCCACAAATGGGAGTGCCAGTGCAAATAAAGCACCAGTGACTGCCAAAGGTTTTATTTCTGGATCCTATAGTTCTGCCTTGAGTATGGTTAGAAAACATTGATGCCGTCCACTGGCATCACTGGTGGGAGATGCATAAGGGAGTAGATAGGAATCTTTTCTACAGACATGATAGGAATCTTTTCTACTAGTGTAGGCATGGCTGCCATGTCAAAACTTTTTTCTGTGGATCTTTGTAACTCTATGAGCGTGTTTCTATGTAAGTACAAGTTGGTATGCATATGCTTATATGTCCCTGTGCATGCACATTGTTTAAATGTAAATGTACATTTATTTCTAGTGAGCATCTATACAAAGCAAAGCCATTTAGCTAGTGTAAAATGGGGCTTGGACTGTTTATTACTCAAGATTATACATATATGATTGCTGTTTAATGGTCCTAAAGCCTATTTTCCTGTGATGCTGTCATGTCTGTTCATACGTGCCTTTCCTACCTGTGTGTATCTGAGAGTGAAAGAAGCTAGGAGTGTTCCTCTTATGGCAATGCCTGTGTATTTATGTGTAAGTGTGTGTATGTGTAATAGACAAGGTCAGTTGACTTAGTGCGTTTGCACTCAGAGTGGGCCTGAAAAGCTTGGTGTTATTGACGTATTATTGCTCCTTTGACTGGACTAATGTTGTAGCCTCATCCTGAAACTAGGTGAATTTGCTAGCATATTAAGAATCAAAGGAATTTTTTTTTTTTTTAAATAAAAAAACCCAGACTTTTTGCAATGTCTTTAAGTGCAAATATATTCTGTTTTCCTTTTTCTACTGCCTCTGTTGTGCAACTGATATGGTATAATTTCACCTGTTAATTTTAAGTTATTTTTAATGTTTCATCTGTTGCCAACTTCCATAAAACCATATTAATATCAGTAAGAAGGCCATATGTTATCATTAACATTTGCCATTGAGGTTAATTGACTCGAACTCATAGTTGAAAATAAACTAAGTACTTACTGGATAAAAGTCCCAATGCCTGTAAAACATTCTAGATGATACCATTTGTGAAGCTGTTAAGTCTTAAATTCTTGACAATGTTTATAGGAAACACTGGCTAAATGTAGATGCCTTCTTGCCTTCCTGTCAGTCGTCACTATTTACCACATTGATTTTTGCAATTTAGAAATAGTATTCCAGGTCCTCTGCTGATGTAAGTCAATGCAGCACCACAGAGCCTATCCCTATCTTATGACTTCAGTCCTCAGTAAAATTATCATCCTTTAGTGTGTTGCAGTGGGGCATCTTCTAAAGGGCTTATGTGTGTTCCAGAGAATAAACTAAACCACATGCACCAGTTTGAAGTGAAATACAAATTTCTACAGGGGTAATCTCCCCCTGTAGTGCAGAACAGCTGAAATTCTGCATAGTCATATTTGATCTTATTAGCATAAGTGTGAAGTTAAGGATAAGGGAACTTGTGGATGCCCCATCCCTGGAAGTATTTAAGGCCAGGCTGGATGGGGCTTTGAGCAACCTGGTCTAATGGGAGGTGTCCCTGCCCATTACAGGGGGGTTTGAACTCAATGATCTCTTAGGTCCCTTCCAACTCTAGATGTTCTATGATTCTGCATGTGTTTTGGATGGCCTGCAGCTGATCTGCCATCCTGGCATGACTCAAAGACACTGACATACACTAGTGAATCTAGTCCTGTCTGAGCTGGATTGTACACAGGACAAATACACATAATCAGAAGGTTTTGTAGGTGTACAATTGCATGGTCTAAAGAGGGATTAGATAGCTGAAATTACAGGTGAAAAGGCACATGATTGCACAGGCTCTGAGTTTTCAACTACAAATGTAGAAGCGTTCCAGATGTTGTGCTTCAAATTAGTTATAGACCTGGTGATGTTAAGGAGTTAACAGTTAGTAACAAGACTTTTTTTCTCCTTGTGTTTGTGGAGCACTAGTCCAGTTGTGGCAGGGGCTGTGGTCAAGAACAACAGATACATTGTATGTATGCTGCTGATCTTCTCACTTCTTATAGACAAGAAGATAAAAGGCTGAGCCATTCTGGCATCTAAGAAGTGCATTAGTTAGATGTGTATTAGCTTTATTAGTTACTCTTTAAATATAATTTAATGACTATGCATTTTTGTGCATTTGTCAGCCTTTACAGAATCTTCATGGTTGGAAGAGACCTCTGAGACCATTGAGTCCAACAATACAAGGGTAGGCCTAGGGATACACAATTGCTGGTTAAGCACTGTAGAACAAACTTAATCTTAAATTCTCTCTGGTCATGCAGTGTGCAATTCATAGAATTTGATAGTGTATGTCCTGTATTATGCTTTAAGCCTTGAAGTCCCAATGCTGCTTCTTCACAAAACCACTGATCATAAGGGGTAAAAAGCTCCATATTCAGCTCACTTGTTGCTTTATAAATCATCATTTCTCAGAATAAATTTCATTAATATTCTTTGTGCCTGCGCAGAAGATAGAGGTCGGATATCCACTTGCTGGCAATTGAACATGGCAGGGGATGTTAAAAGATTCACACGCATGCTACTGCAGTGCAACAGCAATGACAAACTGTGCGGTAAGATTCACAGATTCCTTTAAGTAATAAGCTTTCACATAACTGAGCAGGAAGTCCAGCTTTATTAAAAAATGGGTCAAGCCTTTTCCACTCTTCCACCTGCACCCCAGCCCACACAGAAGGATTTGACTGACCTTTCCCTGTGTTGCACCCCAAGGTGGTAACTTTTAAGGGGCTGCAGCCTCTCACATAGTTTTAGCCATTTTAGGGTATTTCTACTTTGAATTGACATAATATAGTCATTAAAGATTCCCTGCCACTTCCCTTAGGACCAGTCTGTGAGACTGTGATTTCATAACTTTCTGTCATCTTTGGAAACTGAAATGTGGTCTTGGCCCGTGCAAAAATAGCACCAACCATCTGGGGAGATCAGAGAGTTAGTTACTTGCAACATCCTTGTTAATTGCAGTGTCTTCCAATCAAATTACAAACTAGATGACCATGCCATGGTGTTTTTTTTTTTTTTTAAATGCTCCCTATAATATTATCAGAAAGAGCTGAGGCTGTAATTGCACAGCTATTTGTGATGGTATAGTAATAATTAGCCCTCCCTATTTCCCTGCTGCTCCTCGGCCAAGGCCAGTTCTCTTTCATTAGTGGATGATACTTACACATGGCCACAATTCTAGCCTTTAGGGCATCTAAGCAAGTGACCTTAGGTGTGGGAGTCCTGGTGGTTTCATGGAGTTTAGATGCTCTGCACCTTTGAAAAACAGGGTGGCAGCAAGTATTTTTCAGAACCAGTGTTCAGCTGCTATTCCAAGGAGCAAAGGATAGATATACATGCTTTTGGGGTTGAAAGTTACTGAAACAGGTTGTTATTACTCTGTTATACAGAACCAATGTGCACCAGGCAGTGCTGCTTACTCCTTGGTTTCCCATTTTCTTTTTATGTTGACAGTTGTGCGTAAATATCAGACTGAAGTGATTGTTGTCCCAGTTCTCCTTGTGGGTTTTTTTGTCATTGTGCTAACTGTGATCCTATGGCTCCACTGTCGAGGCTTGCGAGCAAAGCAGAAACAATCATCATCATCACCTGCTGGACAACAAGGTAAAAAGAATGTTTTTCAGAGAAAAGAGTGTTGGTTTCGGTGGCCAGAAGTCAGCTACTTTTCCCGTTGCCTGAGATGTTAGGCAACAGCATTGATGAAGAGCCTGAGTAGTATTCAGCAGTCCAGTAAACATTAGGAAAAATGAGATCCCTGATTTATCCCACTAGCAGTGATAGCAGTGGAATCTGTAGTATAGATGAATCTGAGCAACATACTGTATAAGCTGCTACTCTGTAGCATCCCTTGAAACTGGAAAGAGTGTTTATGTAACCACCTTCTAGAGGCTACTGTGGTAGCAATGAATGACAGTCTTTTGATGTAGATCACATCCAGTTAATATTTTCTATATTGTCATTTAAGAAACTTAGTTTCAAGCTGTTGTCTCCCTCTTCCCATTGGGATATCAGGAAATAGAACAGGAACTGGTGAGGGGGTAGGGAAAAGTTTGTTAATACTAGAAACACACATTGCTGTGTGAAATGAAAATCCAGTTCTGAACTGATTTTGATTTTGTAGAGGAAAAAGCCTCTTCAGCCTATATTAAGGGAAGCAATTGAGAACAAAGATAAGACCTTTGTGGCAACACTGTGTGCAGGTCACATTCATAAAAACTGGTAGCTGGTAATAAGAGAAAATGGTCATTGCTTCAGTGCATAAATGCTTCTTATCTAGGAAAATTTATGTAGTTAAATATATTAGAGATCTCCAGAGTCATTCTACCTTTTCGTCAAATAACAGTGGTAGATAAATTCCTTCTTCTCTTGAAGGGCCAGGAGAAATAAGATCAAATAACAGTTCCTTACTTTGTCCTGATTTCCATAGCAGTATGGAGCAAAACTTAAAGGGAAGGATGGGCGTTCCCACCTACCACAAGAGTTCATCTGTCTGTTTTTTTCATCATGTATATTTGCTTTTTGTCAGTGACTGAGAAGAACCATCAGGAATTCAGCTCAACAGAGAAACGCTATATCCAGCTGAGTGAGACATCTGTGGAGAGCCTGCTAAATTCTGCATCCTTAACTCTGAAAGATCTGGAGATACAGCGAGAGAAGCTCTCACTAGACACCTTGCAGCTGATAAAACATGGCCGCTATGGGAGCATCTACAGAGCGCAATTGGAAACTGGGAACCCCAAGAAGACTAAGACTGTAGTATTGAAATCTTTACAAGGTAAGACACATGGCCAGGACCCACTTTGACTCATATCTCTGCATCAAAGACATGATGCTGGCAGAATTTTGCAGTCATTATTGGGCAAGAACAAGCTGTTTAGTATTGTTAGGACTAAAGATCACTGTTCATGTTGGTTTTAAGCCATTCACCCTGTTCTTTGCTTCCTCCGTCTGGTTTTGTTTGGTTGGGGTTTGTTTGTTTTAGGTTGTGGGTTTTTTTTTTTTTTTTTGGTTGGGGTTTGTTTTTTTTTGGTTTTGGGGGTTTTTTTTTTGTTTTTTTTTTTTTTTTTTTATGGTGGGGAGGTTTTTATCTGTAGGGTTTTGTTCTTCTTGTTGTTGTTGGGTTTTTTGCTTATTTGTTTTGGTTTGGTTGTGCATTTGGTTTTTTGTTGTTGTTTTTCTTTCAGATCTGAGTAATCCTCAAAAAGTAAAGGATTTCCTGGGAAGGATTAAATTCCATCAAAATCTTGGCCATCATGAGAACCTGGTTGAATTGCTTGGATGCTGTGTAGGCCAGCTCCCACTTTATATGATCATGGAAGATGTGTCTGTTGGTGACCTGTTGACATTTCTATGGACATGCCGGAAGGTCAGTCAATAGAAGTGTGATAGAATATCTTTTAAAATTCCTTAAGTACATATCTATCCATAAGTCAGTCCATAAGTTGTAGATGATTCTTTTCATCTCTTCATGCATCTCTCTATATTATTCAAACTATTTTCATCCACCAATGAAATTATACACAAGTCTAAACAAGAATATAATTGGTGGATATCTCAATTGGGATGGCATTGTTTGGAAGAAGTTGACATAATTTGGTAAAGCTAAGTCCTACTTTGCAGACCATTGGAGTTCCTTGAAGGATATAGGAGACACTGGAATATAAGTGAGAGTTGATACAGCTACCTGAATTTTTAAAAAGTTTTAAAAGTCTCATTCCAAATGCTTTTAAGAAAGGAGAGCAGTTAGAACGCCAGGGAGAAGGTCGCAGAATCATATAATCATCTAGGTTGGAAGGGACCTTTCAGATCTTTGAGCCTACCCATTAGCTTAACACTGTTTAAACCAGTACTAAACCATGTCCCTAAGCACCATGTCTACCCAACTTTTAAATACCTCCTGGTTATTCAACTGCTTCCTGGGCAGGCTGTTCCAGTGCTTGATAACCTTTTCAGTGAAGAATCATCATAGAATCATTAGAGTTGGAAGGGACCTTAAAGATCATTGAGTTCAAACCCCCCTGCTATGGGCAGGGACACCTCCCACTAGACCAAGTTGCTCAAAGCCCCATCAAGCCTGGCCTTAAATACTTCCAGGGATGGGGCATCCACAACTTCTCTGGGCACCCTGTTCCAGTGTCTCACCACCCTCACAGGAAAGAGTTTCTTCCTAATATCCAATATAAATCTCCCCTCTTCCGATTTAAAACTGTTACTTCTTGTCCTGTCACTACACTCCCTGACAAAGGGTCCCTCTCCTGCTCTCCTGTAGGCTTCCTTCAGATATTGGAAGGCTGTTATAAGGTGCCCCTGGAGCATTCTCTTCTCCAGGTCCTAAACCTTTCTCCTCAATGGCATAACTTGAGGCCATTATCTCGTGTCCTGTTGCCTGTTACTTGGAAGAAAAGACCAAGCCCCACCTCGCTACAAACTCCTTTCAGGTAGTTGTGGAGGGCGATAAGGTCTCCCCTCAGCCTCCTTTTCTCCAGGTTAAACAACCCTAGTTCCTTCATTCACTCCTCATAAGACTTGTTCTCCAGACCTCTCACCAGCTTTGTTGTGTTTTTCTGGACTCGCTCCAGAATCTCAATATCTTCCTTGCAGTGAGAGGCCCAAAACTGAACACTGATTGATAACTAATTGATTAAAAGACAGGAAACAGAACATAAGAGTGAAAGGTTGGTAGTTGCACTGGAGAGAGGTCACCCATGTGGGACCTGGTGCTTTTCATTGCATGTATCAATAACCTAGAAAATGGGATCACAGTGAGGTGATGATGATTGCTGATGATTCCAGCCAGTAAAGGTAAGGGCTAACCCAAGGAAGATTGAGAGACAAACAGATGGAGGTGGTTCTTCATGAAGTAGGACCTCGACTATTGGAATTCCTTGCCGCCAACTGCTGTGGATACTGAAACTTTACATCGGTTAAAGACAAGACTGAATATAGGAGATAATCTTTCAAAGGCTACTGAACATGCTGAAACCACCACCACCACCTCAGGAAGTTCCTTAAACTGATAATAGTTTGGGGCTGGAAAACAAAACGGCAAAAGCACTGTGTGCTTACCTTATTCTCTTTCTCTCATCTGGGTGTCCAGCTAGGCTCACTGATACAGTCAGGGTAGGGAGAGAGTTGGACTGTTAGTCTAATACCAGATATGGTGGTATATATATATATATATATATACCTACCAGATATTATATGGTATGAGACTATATTATGTTATATATGTGCTTTTCTACTCATCAGTCTAATTTAAAGTATTTTGTCATTCATCTCTATTTGTAATTCTGCCCATTTTCTGTCTAGCCTATTAATCTTTTCTCCACCCTGCAGTTTACCCACCAGTAATCTTAATGTACTTATCTTAACCAACAAACCATCCATCCGTCATCACCCATCCATGTATTCTTATATTTCAGTCATCACCAATGGTCAAATTAGCTGGGGGAGCATAAGATTAGATAGTACTAATTTTATTAGATTAGAAGGAAACATTCCCCAGTACCCGACAGCTATGGTACGTGTTTGAACCAAGGTCTGCTCTTTTGTCTCCAGGATGTTATGACAATGGATGGTATCCCCTATGATCTCACTGAGAGACAAGTATATGAAGTTGGACAGCAGGTTGCTGTAGCTCTGGTAAGTCTACTCACATTCACTGCCTTTTTTCCTTCTCATGTGCCATAAAAGTCTGCATGATGGCCTAAGTCTTCTTGGCCTAAGCCCTGAGGATGTGATTTGTTAAAACTAAGTGAAATATACTTGCATTATTTGGGTGAGCATACACCTCTGTTCCACAGTGTGGAATTCCTGTTCTACAAACAGGCATAAACTAAATAAAAATTCGTATTATTTGAAATTCCTTTTTAAAATTATCACAGTCCCTTTCTTTTCCAACTTTCCAGGCCTACCTTGAGCAGAAGAAGTTGCTCCATGGAGACATCGCTGCCAGGAATGTCCTCCTTCATCACAACTTCACTGCTAAGCTTTGTGGTTTGGGTCTGGCCTACGAAACTCACACATATGGTGCCAACTCAGTCTCACGGATTGTACCAGTCAAGTGGCAGGCACCAGAGCGGCTCCTGAAGAAACCCCCTAGCATCAAGGCAGACATGTATGATTTAATTTTGGACTCTGAATTCATCTGTCAGGCCTATCTCTTTTGCTCTTTTATGTACCATTTTATGTTCTGAAGTTCACAGTAAGGCATATCTAGTCTCAGCATAATGCTCCACTTCATAGCTCATACCTTCTCTTTTGTTTCTACAGGTCATGCCTAGTTGTGTGTATTGAAGCTAGCTGGCTGTCTAGAATGGAAACTTAGCATCACTTTGCTTTCTTTTTTTGCAGATGGTCTTTTGGAATTCTACTGTATGAAATGATTACATTAGGTAAGAAGATTTAATGATAATAAAAAAGTAAGTAAGGAAGCAGCAAATTAATGAGACTCAAAATCTCAAATTTTAGAATGTAAATTTGGGCCATTTAAATAAAGATCCTATTTTTTCCAACTTGCAAAGTCTTGATAATTCCTTTTAGACTTTCTGTCAGTGTGAACTGTGGAAGCAAAAACTGGATTTTGGTAGGGAAGGAAACCCTTCTTACACAGAAGCTGGTATCTGCAACCATTACCTTATAGTTTCTCTACTGTTACTACTTTTGCCCTTCCAGGTGCTCCACCATATCCTGAGGTGCCACCTTCTGACATCTTACAATACCTGCAGAGACAGAACATTATGAAGCAGCCCTCAAGCTGCCAGCCAGCCATGTAAGCCACTTGATTTATGAACAATTGAACCTGAGATCTGCAGAGTTAAATGAAAGTGAGACATACAAGACTAGACCTTACAGAAGATCTCTAAGTCCAGACTACACAAAACAGTAACCTGTCAGTTGAGGAGACTATTTCCCATGTCTGCTGCATCTGCTTACTGGATTCTGCTGCATGAAACCTTGATTGCTAAAACCTTCTTTCCCATTTTTTGTTTCATCGTCTGCCCTTGCATTTTGTTGCTGCACTGCTTCCCTGTGAGGTGCATGGCTATTCTAGAATAATCTTTCTACTCTAAGTTGCATTATTCTCCCTGAAATGAAAAAATCATCCACAGGGAACATATAAGACATTATATTTCCTTTTGTGAAGACATAATGTCTTTAAATATTTAGAGCCTTTTTCTTCTATAATGCTGTTTCGAAAGGAAATATGAAACAATCTTTTTCCCTTTTCCCATACTCACATTTGATTTCCTGGCAAACAGCTGTATGTATTTGTTATATGTATCATTTTTATATGACTGTAAATTTCAAAAGGCCATTGCAAGAACTTTTTATGAAGCAGAAAAAGAGAAGGCCTCTAGGCATTTTAAATATGAGATGACTTGACTGTAGTACAGTTCTGTGCTGGTGCTTCTCATTCCCAGTGCTTCTCTACTTCTCCATCTTACAGGTACAACATCATGAAGTCCTGCTGGCAGTGGAATGCAACTAACCGGCCTTCTCCAGAAGACCTGATCCAGTACCTACAAGCAGCTATAAAGACAAGCAATCACCATGCAGTACTGCAGATGCCTGAGCTAGTGGTGCCTGAACTCTATGCTAACGTTGCTGGTATTGATGTGCACAGTCTAGTGAGCGAGTACACTGTACTCTGAAGCACCCTTTCACATTTTGGAAAGGGAGAAGTCTCTGAGTTTGGCCCTAGACACTTAGCAAGCTCAGAATAGGATGTGGGTGTTGGGAGGGATCTCTTTGTTTTTAAACATCTTACATCTATCAGATCTCTCATCCATGCCAGAAGCAACAAACTATTATTATTATTATTATTATTATTAAATCAACCTGTTAATGTCATTCTGCCAGTGGTTATTTGGGAGCCATGTGGCTTTAGGAATCTGTAGAAAATGTAATGAGATACTTGAGTTAAGTGATTGTATTGGTTTTGTGTGGCAAGGTAGTGAGGGGGTTACAGGGCTACCTTCTCTAAGAAGATGCCAGAAGCTTTCCCCATGTCTGATAGAGCCACTTCCAACTGGCTGCAAGATGGGCCAGCCACTGCCCGAAGTTGAACCCATCAGCAACATTGGCAGCACCTGTGTGATAACATATTTAAGAAATGGTAAAAAATACTGCACAACAGCAGCTGGAAGAGAGGAGTGACAATACGCGAGAGAAATGGCCCTGCAGACACCAAGGTCAGCGAAGGAGGAGAAGGTACTCCATGTTCCGAAACAGAGATTCCCCTGCAGCCTCTGCTGAAGATCATGGTGAGGCAGGCTGTCCCCCTGCAGCCCATAGAACAAAGATACACATGCAGCCCAGGGAGACCTCATGCTGGAACAGGCGGATATGCCCAAAGGAGGCCATGACCCCATGTGAAGCTCCATGCCAGAGCAGGCTCCTGGCAGGACCTGTGACCCCGTGGAGAAATGCCCATGTTGGAGCAGGTTTGCTGGCAGGACTTATGATCCTGTCAGGGACCCACACTGGAGCAGTCTGTTCCTGAAGGCCTGGCCTTTCCATGGACCTGTGCTGGTACAGTTTGTGAAGAACTGCAGCCTGTGGGAAGAACTTGGCCCCTTTGGAAAAGTTATTTGGAAGACCACATCCTGTGGGGGGGACACTGTGCTGGAGTAAGGGAAGAGTGTGAGGAGGAAGGAGTGGAAGACAGGGGAGGAGGTAGAGAATATCAAGATCTAAGCTGAGCTGGGGAAAAAGAGATGGGGGATGGTGTTTTAAAATTTGTTTTTATTTCTCATCCTACTCTGATTTTGATTAGCAGTGTATTACGTTAATTTCCCCAAGCTGAGTCTGTTTTGTCTGTGATGATAATTGGTAAGTGATCTCCCTGTCCCTATCTGCAAATCCTTTGTTATATTTTTTTCTCCCCTGTCCAGCTGAGACAAGCTGTCCAGCTTGTCTCAAGAAGTTGTCATCTAGGCACTCTAGGAACTTCCCGGAGCACCTGCAGCCAGCAGTGTTGCTTTCAACCTGCTCATGGCTATTTAGCAATAACTCTTCACACTCTAGCCTTTTTCTTACATGGGGGCAACACCTCCACCCCTTCTTCCTCTCCTGTCCCTTCTGAACAGTTGGTAGGCATCGATGGCCACACTCCATAGTGTGATGAATCATAGGATTCATCCCACCAGGTTTCCGTAATTGCTACTATGTCATAGCTTTCCTGTAGCAGTATAGTTTCCAGTACCCCCTATTTGTTGCCCATGCTACATGCGTTGGTGTAAAGGCATTTCAGCCGGTCTGCCGGCCATGTAGCCTTCTTAGAGGGGCACCCCAATGACCCCCCAAGGAGCTTTGTGGAAGCTACCCTCCTTGTATTGTAATACAATCTCGGAACCGTGAACAGCAGCCACAGTACTGCTGCAGACGGAGTGAATAATGCACAGTGCTACATAGGGAACTTTGTTAAATAAAGTGTTAAATGTGACAAATGCATCACTGTTCACAAAGGTCCCTATCTTGTTTCATCGCAGAAAGCAATGTTCTGGTTTACACCAAGCCTCATATACTGTTTCTGTTATCAGAGCTCTGATCGAAGGAATCCGTGGGAACTCACAATGCTGATCACCTCACAGCCCCTGAGAAAAGACCTACTTTAAAGTTTGCCCTGAGAACAAATCTGTGCCAAGACCCTGCTTATGAATTTGTCCACAGAAACATGTTTTCCTGTTATATGATAAGGTCTAATTTTAATTTCATTTCAATGAAGTGGCTTGATTCTCAATGTGAGCAGTCTTATTCTGGTTTGACTGCCTTTTCCTCAGGTTAGCTTATATAGATTTGGAAGTGGCCAAATCAAAATCATATTAAATTTTTATAGTGGCACAAAAAGAATTATATAGATGAGTTACCCTAGCCTAACTACACTTCATGCTAATTAAAGTAGTCTACACATAAATCTTTTCCACATGGCAGTGCCTGTAAATTTTTAGGATCAGTGCAGACTCACATACGAATCCTATTTTTTCCTCAGTGAAACCATGGGGGGTCTGTGAAATTTTTTTGCAGTTGTGTTGTGGAGAAGCCTGGGGTTTCAGTGAAAGGCTGTTTTATTTGTTTAATTGGAGTATCTTGTCACCCTGAAAAATGTTGACTTTTTACCTTGAAATTTTCTCCACAGTGGCAGGCCATCTGCATAATTCAGTCAGTGCCTGCTGACCTAGTGTGAAGCAGAGGAGCCACAACTCTTGCTGAACTGACAGTGGACTTCACACCTGGACTTTACCTCTCTGATTTAGAGTACTTTATCTGATTTTTCTAATTTGCCATCACTGAAAGCGTGAGTTTACTGTTTCTTTTAAACAAGCTTTTTGCTTTCTGGCAGTCATGCCCCTTGTGGTGTAAAGCTGGAAGCTTTTTTTCAGAGCATGAGAGAAGAATTCCTCCATCTGAAACAAATCATAGAATCACAGAATGGTTAGAGTTGGAAGGGACATTAAAGATCATCACGTTCCAACCCCCCTAAGATCACCTAGTCCAAACATCAACCTAACTCTGATAAAAAACATCAATAAACCATGTCTCTAAGCACGATGTCAACCCGTCTTTTAAATACCTCCAGGGATGGTGCCTAAACCACTCCCCTGGGCAGCCCATTCCAATATTTAATAACCCTTTCAAAGTAAAAATTTTTACTGGTCTCCAATCTGAACGTCCCCTGGTGCAACTTGAAGCCATTTCTTCTTGTCCTGTGACTTGGGAGAAGAGACCAATCCCCACCTCTCTACACCCTTCTTTCAGGTAGTTGTAGAGGGTGATGAAGTCTCCCCTCAGCCGCCTTTTCTTCAGGCTGAATAAGCCCAGCTCCCTCAGCCTCTCTTCATAAGGCTTACTCTCCAGACCCCTCACCAGCTTTGTTGCCCTTCTCTGGACCCACTCCAGCATCTCAGTGTCTCTTTTGTGGTAAGAGGCCCAAAACTGTACACAGTACTCAAGGTGGGACCCCACCAGTTCTGAATACAGGGGGACTATCTCCTCCCAAGTCCTACTCACCATGCTGTTCCTAATACAGGCCAGGATGCTGTTGGTCTTCTTGGCCACCTGGACACACTGCTGGTTTAAGCCATCTGTCTGCCAGTATCCCCAGGTCCTTTTTTGCCAGGCAGCTCTCCAGCTGCTCTTCCCCAAGACTGTAGCTCTGCATGGGGTTGTTTTGACCCAAGTGCAGGACCCAGCAGTTGGCTTGGTTGAACCTCATGATCACAGCTGTTGCGTTGCTATCGCCTATGGATTTGAAGTCATGACAGTGAGAACCTGTGCCTGAGTAGGTTAGGTCGGCTGAGAGGTAGCAAGTGTAAGGGTCAGCAAGGGCTGTCTTGCATCACTCTACTGCTTGTTTGATTGTGAATTTGCCCAGCCTTGCTTCTGACAGGGCAAGGAAGGAGCAGTTTAGCACCACAGCACGTAAATTGTGTGCATCTGAGGCTTTGACTCACATTCAATGCATCTACTTATATGTGATTGGAGCCTGGAAAAGAGTCAGTTGTTTCACTATCCTTCTCAAATGTAGATGTAGATGTCTTTTATTACAGATAAAAGTTTATCTCCAATGCCTGCCTTCTTCAGCCATTTGATTTTGTCTTTTCAGTGAGAGACTGAATTAACGTCAGCAGCTCTCCTAAGGATGAGGATATCCTGTCCAGTACAGGCAGACATTAAAAAAAAAAAAGGTACAGGCCAAAAAGTGACAAGAGAAGGATGCATGGATACTAAATATTGATGGTGCAGTTTGGCTCCAGAATGCTTTGAATTTCCTGAAATCACAGATGATCTTTTTAAGAGTCTTTTCGAACTCTCAAAGCCTCCATAAATCTTCTTCCTGCTGAAGTGGGCATGTGGCAAGGGACTTCCATGTGAACACACAGATGAAAGATACTGCACTGCTTTTACTAGCTCTTCTGTGGTCACAGGATTGCTTTTTGGTGAGGGTTGTGGTTTTGTCATGAGGATGCGAGTACATTCAGTTATGCTACCTCCTACAGGTTGTGGTTTTATTTAGAGCAGCTGCTGCACTATCAAGAAATAGTCATAATTCCCAGAAAACCTACTCCTCCTCCTCCCTCCCCATACTATACAAGACACAGGAAAGTGCTAATTTTTTTCCACATTAGTTAGTCTTATATTTATAGAGTGCTTTAACATGTCTTTCTACTTATGACAAAGGCAGAAGGCGGCTTGCAGTTTTCCTCTTGCCCTGTGTCGCGGTTTCAGCCAAACCCACCAAACCCTGAGCGACAGATGCCCCCCACCCCCCTCCCTTTTCCCCCCCTTTGGGTAAAGAGAGGAGAGGAAGGAGTTAAAGAGATTCAAGAGTTTAGAACAAGCTAAACTACTTTAATGAAAATATAAGCAGCACAATAAACAGGAAATATAGGGAAAAAAANGATGGGATGGAATACCCCTGTTGGTCAGTCCTGGGTCACCTGTCCTGTCCGCTCCTCCTTGAAGGTGGGACCCTCCGACGGGCGAACGACGAAAATTATCTGACCTTGGTTCTTCCAGCAATAAGTCTAAACAAGGGCCTCTCTGCATACCATCCCCCAGTACAATCAGGTCTTATCACTGCGAGATGGAACAGCTCCGCACAATGTGCTGTTAATTTCAGAGCCCGGCTAACTAGGAGAGGCCTAGCTAAGAAAGCAAAACTGTAAAACAGAAAATTGGTTCATTTTACCTCAAACCAGGACACCCTGTATCTAAGCAGCCGCCACTGCCATCCACTTCTGCAAGGGGCATTTTACTCCTGTAGCTTTGTGTTTTACATGAGAAATGTTGCTTTTCAGTTCCCATGCCAGCATAGCTTCACACAAGGCATGTTACAGCCATAGCTTAGAAGTTACAAGCTCATTCACGCTGTCCCTCAAATATTGTCATGCTGCCCACGGGCTTAAATCTTGCATGCTGGGTTTTATCCCTTTACCCCTTCAAATCTAGCCTAAAGCTCTTTCAATGAATTCTGTTAACTACTTTGGTAAAGGCGTACCTTATCTGTCACCAGGAGGCCCGGTGTTATATAGACCGACCCAAGACCAAAAAATCCTCAAAATTCTCTTCGTAACACCAGTACCAGAGATGGGTATTGATCTTCTGGGTCTTCCTGTTTCTTCCCTCATCATTCCCTGGAACTGCAAGGAGAGAGGAGAAAGTTCTTTGTGCTCTTGATCCCTTAATCAGTCATCCTGAGACCTTGAAGTCTCTTTTGATCACCCTTGGATTTATTGCAGCTGCATTGCTGCCTGCATGAAAAAGCAATAATTGATAATAATCTGAGGGCCGGATCAGGGTAAGAAGGTTTCTTGTCACATCTTTAACCTGGTCCCCAGGGGGCTGCCATTGATTGCTGCTATTCTTGATTTCTTCTATGCTGATAATAAGTTGTAATAGCTTGATGTATATATGCATATATTCACTTTATTAATCACAGATACACTTGCTAGTGGTGATTTGTGGTAATCTGCAGTAAAGTAAAGAAATTAAGAGGATAAAGCCTCTGTGTCCTTGTGTATTACAGCATCCTGCAAACTCACGTTTGCAAATCTAGACACCCACAGGCTGGGTAACTCTTTAAGTTGTAACATTCTTGAACCCTGAATTTCCTTTGTTTCACCTGAGTGAATTCTTTCTGCCTGCAGAAATAACATGAAAATAAGTTATTCCTGAAAAAAAATATGCAAACAAGCAACTTTTTTTTTACTTTTACTTTTTAAGCAAGAAAACTAGGAAAAAAAGACACAAGAGTCCCATTATTTTACTGAGACAAATGTTGTCTTGACACCTTTATTTTAACATGTTTTATTTTACAAGTAAGGATAATGAAAATTACTTCAATACTGTCAAAATAATATTACCTTACTTGGTATAGGGAATGCCAGCAACTTGGACATTGACATACATAGTTCAAAGTTATTATGTTTCTTAAATATCTTTGAGAAAAATGTTTTCAACAAAAGACCAGGGGAGTGATTGAAGAGATCATGTGGGAGGGGTGGGGGGAGGGTTACACAGCCTTTCCTAGTTGATAGTTTCAGAAACCCACAACATTTTGCATTCATAAACGTCTCTGTTCCTGTCTATAGTGGTTTAAGATGGAAACTTCACTACCAGAGAGAGTATATATTTTTTATTAATTCTTTATTACAATCCTCACAATTGTATTTCTCATTGTTTCTCCATGATTCCTGTCTTTTGCACCAACATACGAGTGTACAAACTCAAGAGTAACGCAGATGCAGTCCTGAATGGGGAGGGGACACCACAACAAGAAACCAACCAGCCAACGCCATATGTCTTTAAAAGAAGTGAACCACACGATGTGGTTACAGATGAAACCATATTTAAAATCATGTTGAAAGTTTAGGTGTTAAGTTTACTTAACACCTAAAGCATAGGTGTTAAGTAGGCAAATAAAGGAATTGACAAGAGGTAGAAAGAGAGACTCAGGAAGTAGTAGCAGCCATTGTGAAATAGCACCAGGACTAGGAAAAAAAAAAGAAAAAAAATAAATACATTGGGCAGAATGCATATAGAACACAAAGAATGTCACCTTTCCAAACTGAGCTCCTAAAATCTGTGACATGACTGTGCAGGGGCCAAAGCAGGCAGTGCCCATTGTGCAAGCCCAGCTCCAGCTGCCCTGCTGGGAGGCTGGTGTCTGCCACTGCCCTTACTCCCTAAGCATGAGCCCCTTCTCCATCCCCTGGGAATACACTGGGTACAGTGTTGTCCTGGTTCCGGGAGGGACAGGGTTAATTCTCCTCTGGCTCTAGCATGGGCACAGCTATTCCACCCCATGTGAGCCATGCCCAGGGGGTAGCCCAGAGCTGGCTGGGAAAGGGAAGGGGGGACAGGAGGTGGGTGGTGGAGCTGGGTTGGGGATGGTCCGGGCTGTGGTCAGTATCACAGTCGTGTTTATATACATCTTTGTCTGCGTTACTGTTTTCTTGTTCCCTTCCTTGTTCTGTTAAACTGCCTTTGTTCCAGCCTACAAGTTCTGCCTTTTTTTCTTCTGATCTTCCCCTCAAAGCTGTGGAGGTGCTTGAGAGTGCAGCTGCCACCTGGATCTGTGTTGCCATCAGAGGCTAAACCATGACAGTCCTTTTTGGAGGCAAGCCCTCAGCCTCTGGAAGCGACTCCTGTTAGGTGTGAGAGATAGGTACCCCTTCAGTGAAAATGTTGTATGTCATCCAAACAAGTGGACCACCGTGGAAAGAGGTATCTAGTACCTGAGGAAATTAGCTGTGAGTGAGATAATTTATTATGACCTGGATGATGCACAGATACCCATGGATCCTGATAAGATCCATTGCACAAGGCCCATGTGGTGGAAGTTTCTACAAAGCACACCATCGTCATATGCCAACTCAATTGGCAGTGATGGAATGGAAAGGTCCAAAGAGGATCCAGTGACCTTGTCCATCACAAGGTTTAAAGAGGGACCAATGGTGAATGAGGTATGCCCAGCTCCAATGATGTGAAGAAAGTCTCTCTTCCCCTCTTATCTCAGCTCTGCAGAAACTGTCCCGGAAGGTCCAGCAACTTGAAGAGTGCACGTCCTACTCCCCACCTGTACGGGCCAACATCTCAGCTGAAGATAGAAAATACAGAGGATACACACCACAAGGCACCCTGTGGTTATATTTGCATGACCACGGAGAGGACATGAAGAAGTAGAACGGACAGCCTACTTCAATCCTACGAGCATGAGTATGGGAGTTGCAAGGGAGAACACCCATGAAAAGGGATCCCTCCTGGAAGACTGCTGTCCCAGTTTCCAGTGGGCAATTCCCCAGACAGAGTAGAAGGCCAGATCTTACTTCTATTCCTCTTGAGGGGACTTCTAAGTCTTTTCTACAAGAAGTGAGCAACAGGTATTATGGCCAGCACACCCAGGAGGGGTGCTGATTCCAGCCAAGTGGAGAAAAGGGACAACCAGGTGTATTGGACTGTGTGAATTCAATGGCCTGGCACACCAGATCCACAGGAGTATAAGGGTCTCGTGGACACAGGTGTCCAGTGCACCTTAATACCATCGAGCTATAGAGGGGCAGAACCCATTTGCATTTCTGGAGTGACAGAGGGATGCCAAGAGTTGACTGTACTGAAGTGAGCCTAACTGGGAATGAGTGGCAAAAAGCACCCCATTGTGACTGGCCCAGATGCTCCATGCATCCTTGGCATAGATTACCTCAGGAGAGAGTATTTTAAGGACCTGAAAAGGTACCAGTGGGCTTTTGGCACAGCTGCCTTGGAGATGGAGGAAGTTAAAGAGTTGTCTACCTTGCCTGGTCTCTCAGAAGACCCTTCAACAACCTCTGGGGTTGTTGAGGGTTGAAGAACAACAGGTGTCAATTGTTACCACAACTGTCCATTGACAGCAATATCGCACTAACAGAGACTCTCTGGTTCCCATCCATAATCTGATTCATCACCTAGAGGCTCAAGATGTGATCAGCGAGTCGCTCACCCTTTAACAGCCCCATATGGCCGTGCAAAAATCTAATGGAGAGTGGAGGCTGACGCTGGACTATCGTGGCCTGAATGAAGTCACACCACCGCTGAGTGCTGCTGTGCTGGACATATTAGAACTCCAATGTGAACTGGAGTCCAAGGCAGCCAAGTGGTATGCCACGACTGATATTGCTAATGCATTCTTCTCAATCCCCCTGGCAGCAGAGTGCAGACCCCAGTTTGCTTGTAAATGGAGGGGCATCCAGTGCACCTGGAATCCACTGCCCCAGGGGTGGAAACACAGCCCCACCATTTGCCATGGACTGATCCAGATTGCACTGGAACAGGGTGAAGCTCCGGAACATTTGCATTGATGGCATTATCACATGGGGCAAGACAGCAGAAGAAGTTTTTGAGAAGGGGAATAAAATAGTTCAGACTCTTCTGAAAGCTGGCTTTGCTATAACATGTAGTAAGATCAAAGGTCAAGGGACCTGCACAGGAGATCCAGTTTTTAGGAATAAAATGGCAAGATGGACGCCATCAAATTCCAATGGATGTGATCAATGGGATAGCAGCTGTCTCCACCAACTAGTAAAAAGGAAGCACAAGCTTTCTTTAGGCATTGTGGGTTTTTGGAGGATGCACATCCCAGATTACAGTCTAATTGTGAGCCNAAAATAGTTCTTCATCCCAGATTACAGTCTAATTGTGAGCCCTCTGTATCAAGTAACTCGGAAGAAGAACTATTTTAAATGGGGTCCTGAGCAACGACAAGCTTTTGAACAAATTAAACAGGAGATAGTCCCTGCAGTAGCTCTGGGTCCAGTCTGGGTGGGACCAGATGTAAAAAATGTGCTCTACACTGCAGCAGGGGAGAGTGGTCCCACCTGGAGCCTCTGGCAGAGAGCACCAGGGGAGACCTGCGGGTGACCCCTAGGGTTTTGGAGGCAGGGATAGAGAGGATCTGAAGCTCCAACAAAAGAAGAGATACTGGCAGTGTATGAAGAGGTTTGAGCTGCTTTGGAGGTGGTGGGTACAGAAGCACCGCTCCTCTTAGCACCTCAGCTGCCAGTGCTGGGCTGGATGTTCAAAGAAAGGGTCCCTGCCACATTATGCAATGGATGCTGCATGGAGTGAGTGGATTGCACTGATCACATAGAGAACCTGCATGGGAAACCCCAGTTGCCCAGGAATCCTAGAAGTGACTATGGATCGGCCAGAAGGCAAGGATTTTGGAATGTCACTGGAGGAGGACATGAGCGGAGGGCTTGAGAGAGCACAGCTGCCACGTTGTTCTCTGCTGCCATCTGAAGCTAAACCACAACAAGTGTGTACCTGCAGGATGTCTGTGGCAACAAGGTGTGGGCAGTGGAGGACTGCCGGGCTGGTGTCTGTGGGGGATGCCAGCTCTGCAACAGGCCCACTGGATGCAGCTGAGCCCCTCAGCCAAGCTGGTGGCATCTCTGGAGAAATGTATAAAAGAAAGGACAGAGATAAAAAAAAAGCAAGAAGCAACAGAGAGAACACCAACATCAGGGCAAGGAGGATGGAAGGACCTTCATGGCTATGGCATTTGTCTTCCCAAGCAGCCATGATGTGTGTTGACCTCATCTTTCCTGGTATAGGCTGGACATCTGCCAGCTGGTGGGAAGTAGTGAAAAAAAATTTGCTTTGCCTGGATGTACAGCTTTTGTTTTCTCAAATGAACTGTCAGTATCTCAGTCCACAAGTCCTCACACCTTACTTTCATTTTCTCCCTGTGGAGTTAGTGGGTGATTGGATGGGTGTTTGGCTGCTGACGAGGGTCAGGTCACCATACTAACTTACTTCTTGAATGTATCTCAACACAAAAGAAACAAACGGCAAATATGGCACCACTTTTTAAGGGTCTTAAAACTACAGACCAGAAGCTTGACTGTCACATTCCGTATGCTGGTAGAAACCATTACAAACATAGAATGGACAAGGCATTAAGTAAAATAGACTGGGGAAGAAGATGACTTTGCTGCAGTGCAAGAAACTAGACAAATAAACTGAAGTCCTCTGGAAGGGTAAATAAGCAGACATATATCAGGAGATTAATACACACAATTCTGATGATCTTGCAGATAAAGGATATTTTAAGTGGATGCCACCTCCAGCAGCTCTGGTGCTCAGGGATTTCCAGGATGGCTGGCCACTGGAGCCTGTACTGGTGCATCTGTCACTCTGGGAGATCCCAGGCTCATGGACACATCTACTTCTTTCACATTTGTGTGTTCAACCAATAGTGAAGCTGAGCATGTATCCCCCACACACAAATATACAACACTAGCTCTGCTGAATACACAGATGGCCACAGGCACTGCGATGCCTTCAACTCCACCTGTGGATAACAAGCCAGGACTCACACAAACATTAGCTACAGACAGCACAGTCCCCTTCCTCTGCCCTGCCTGCTCGGGATTGAAGTCCACTCATGAAAGCACTCACACAATGCTCTCTAGATTCATAAGCACATGCACACTTGGACTCAAGAGTACCAGCACAGCACATCTCCACCTCTCCCTGCCCAAATCCCAGCATCTTCTACCCACCCCACTGGTGCCCTACTGACCAGTGGGTCCAGTTCAAGTACATGCTAGAAAGCAGACCCATACATTCACAAGCTTATCCTACAGTCACAGCCCAGGCTGGCCCTCTCCAAAGCTGTGTGGAGTTTCTTGATGGCCCATCAGTTAGTGGCTGAAGACTTCTGGTCTTTGCCACTGCCTTTCTTATTTCTTGTGCACCAAATTTGTGTCTCTCTGGTTTTCTGTTTAATAATTTCCTCCTTAGGATCTTCTTTTGCATTGAAAGGGTCCTTGATTGGATAACTGTAATGAAACAAAGGCTTTTGTCTTCCACATAGCTGTACAGAAGGATTTTAGTGTCAGCATGAGCAGAAGTGGTTTGAATAGTTTCCTATGATTACTTCAAAATTCACTCCATGGAGGAGATGCTTGGGGCTTGGGGTAGGTAAGAAGAGAATATTTTGATGAGGAAAGCTTATAGCAGAGCTGTTGCTACTGGATAAATCTTTCATTACTTTTCACTTGAATCACTCTAACAAGAATGAAAGCAATTAAATATTTGTACCTGAGCCAGGTCATGCTCAGCGGCTGCTTTCTTTATTGTACCAATAGCCTGTATGTCATCTTGTATATGCACAGCTGTGCTGCAGGTCTCAGCTCTTCACCACAACCTGTCTTCTTCAAGATGAGGTGAAGAGATAGGAGTGGTACTGTGAAGAGATAGGAGTGGTACTGTACACGCTGGAGATTTACACTATAAAAAATGTATGCTGCTCTGTTTAGATGAGTTTATTTTTTGTTAATTGCATTTCTTTATTTTCATGAGATGTCAACCAAAAATCAGTGTAGCAAAAAAAACCCAAAAAATCCACTTACAAACAAACAAACCAGAAATGGAAGTGTTTAGCTTAAGTTCTTAGTTTATGGACATTTTGCAATACAAGCCTATCTGCTGAAACCCAGAAAGTGGCATTATGACATATATATGGCATCATGGCAGAGAGGCACTCAGATCTTCCTCATTGCCTTTCATATTAAACATTTCTTCCTATAAGCAATATATGAGGCAGTAAAGCTTTTTGCGAAGCTAATGCTTCCTGTCTGGTTGAAGCTAATGTCTTCAGAAGAAGCATTTCCTATCAACTGGTATTATCTTGTCAAAACGTGGCTTTGATGTGGTTTATTGTTTGTGACAAGAAAGAAGAGCCAGATGCAAGCTGTAACCTAAGTTTTTTTGAACATGTACTTCCTGCTAGAGGAGCTGCATTTAGTTACATTAGCTATGTTTTAATAAGTTTAATTATTTAATTTTACATACTGAATTATAAAAGAGAAGCCTTTTATTGAATTTAATGTTGCATTCTGTATTTAAATTTTTTTATATGCCTGTGTTTTAAACAAAGAACATCCTGCCCTAAAATACGTGGTCAGTTGCAGAAGCTTAGCAAAGAGTTCAGAGGCACGAGGGCAGAATTTAGCTCTAGTTTTCTGAGGAGTGTGATAAATCTGATAATTATGTCAAAAGCCTGCCCACAAGGAGACACAGATTTGTAAAACCGTGCTAAAGTTCTTCACCCAGTCAGTGTTCATCCTTTATGTGATTTCTGCTGTGTGTTTTACCCGGGTTCATGGACTTGTGTATGCACATTTCATTTAAATGTTTCCTAATGTGATGCTCCCCTACCAAGGATAGGTCCACCTTGTGATGGACTTTCTCATAGTTTTCATAGATGGGAGATTGCTGAAGGCAAGTCACATCAGCAAAGACAGAGTTGAAGAAGGCACAGAATCATGGAGTATATCACCCTTTTCTATGTCTTTGAGACCATATTTGAGATGGTGATGAGATCATTTGAGACTGCATATTCAGCAGCAGGCCCACATTTTTTCCTAGTCTTTGTCTTGCTGATGTACCTTTCTTGTCCTTCACATCCCTTATCAGATTCAAATGCAGGTGGGCTTTGGCTTTCCTAGCCCCATCCCTGAAAGTTAGGGGATTCGTCCTGGCTGATCTGATCCTGCTGTAACCTCTTGTACATGTCCTCTTGATGTCTGAATTTAGTCAGGAGCTGCTTGTTCATCCATGCAGGCCCACTGCCACCTTTGCTTTGTATCCTATTCATTGGGATGGACCGTTCTTAACTCCTTCAGAGGAGCTGAAGACTAACCAGCTTTTCTGAACCACTCTTCTCTCCAGGACTGTTGGCCAAGGAATTCTTGAAAGCAGATTCCTGAGCAGGCGAAAGTCATGTCTCCTCAAGTCCATTGAGTCTGCTTTTCATTTTTTGCCCCTTCTTTTCAGGATTCTGAACTCCACCATCTCTCAGTTACTGCAGTCAAGTCTAACTCCAAGGTTACATCTCTGGTGAGTTCTTGTCCATGTCCTTAAAAATACATGGAGTAAAAAGAAAAGAAGAAAAAGAAAGGAAAGGAATAAAAGGGATAGAAATTATTTTTGTCTTTTGATATTGAAGATGCATGTTCCTGGTAACTTATAGAGTGTTCATAAAATTGTGTTTCCTGATTTTGATTAATTCTCAGTTAACAACATGGGTGATTTGTGAAGTCCTGTACTGTTTTGAAGGTACTATAATTTCTCTTGTCCATCTGAAGTCAAGTCCCAACCTATAGTAAAACAGGGATGAGCAACTTTTTTCTACACAGACCAAAAACTTGCATGGAAAGACTGATACTGTTCAGAAAAATTGTTCTTGTAGGAAAACAGCTGGCAGCACAAGCCTATCAATGGATTCTACAGATTCAACTTGTTCAATGCATTCAATGCTCAGTCTATGTGATATTAGAATTAGCTCAGTTTGGTGTGACCATGGCAGGCATAGGTTTTGTCACTGTTAAGTCTTAAAGGGTAAAAAATTGTGCTGGGGTAAAAGAATGCAAGTTTTCTGTGTGGGTGACCACAATACTTTTTTCTCACCTCTCAGCTGCTCTGTTTCAGCCTGATTGTAATGATCACTTTGTAACCATGCAGAGTCACATATGAATACCAGAACAGATGGATCACCTGTTCTGCTATTATATTTCAGATCCATCCTGTGGAATCAAGGTAACTTCCCAACAATTTTCTTGTCTGAATGCTCAAATAACTTTTGGTTTTAAATCAGTATGCCATTGATATACATCAAATGTGTCTGTATTATTTTTATTGACAGTGCACGCAGTGAAAGAGAGAAATGCCTTCTGCAAATTGTCCTGCTAGAATTACCCATGTGCACCTGTTTGCTGCACAAGGAAATTCCTTACCTCATCTTTGTCATCTCAGTCAGGCCTAAGTTGCTTACTTATTCTCATTGCTGTGGAGAAAGCTAGATAACTTCATTTACCTGTGAAAACAAGATGCCCTGTCTAACACTGACCTACCTAGCATCCGTCATAGCAGCAATTTAATCACAAAAGATAGAGCTCTTCATGAGTTATTGTTATTGCTTAAATAATTTTGTATTCCAGAAAGCTGATTTCTGAAATTATGTGAGAGCTGATCGGGACATCATGCTGTCTATGTATTACTCTTTGGCTAATAATATGCTCTGTTAGAAATGGTTCCAAGTTGCTGGGTGGAAACTTCTATTGACCTTCAGGGAAATTCAGATCTAGACCTGGACTTTGTAACTAATTGCACTTTAAAATTCCAAGTAAAGAAAAGTGAAAAAATTGAAACACTTAAAAGCATGTGATGAGAATAAAAAGGAGCACATCTATTTCAGTGTGAAACACAGCCCTTCTTCCAAGAAACAGATGATAAGAAGACAAAGAACAGAGGTGAATGAGAACATCAAGAGCAAAGGTAGAGGCTCTTAATGGGAAAACCGTATGCATTACTGAATAAACAGTCTAACAGATTTCATGACTGAATTAGAAATTTGCAGTTGAATGCTAAAAGTTTTTCTTTTTTATCCTGCTGTTTGAAGTTGAGAAGGGTGGGCAGTTCAAGGCAGGTTTAAGTTGGAGACTTGCAGTTCCAACAAAGTAATGTGTGGTCTAATAATTCCCGTTAATGCCATATGAAAACAGTCATTATATTTGAATTTGGGAATGAAATCCTGAGTTGTGTCTGATCAATATGCCCCTCCAATGGGAGAAGGCTCGAAGGAGATGGGGCATGTGTAATGGGCTCATCAAGCGATTGAACATGGCTGTCAGAGAGAAAATTGAACTTAACATTAAGGGGACTAGAGAGGTACCCCTTTTCAGATTAAGAGTTGCGTCAGTTGGGTGGATCAACTGGTTGTACCAGTTGCGTGGATCAGTTGGGTGTGCAAATTTTTGCTCATGAATTAACTAGTAGAGTGAGTGTTTTCCTGAGTTAGCCAGACCAGCATGGGGGGAGTATACATTGCTCAGACTAGCACAGAGTACAGCCATTGAACAACTGACAAAAAGAGTTTTGAAACGAGCAATGGGCTTGTGCTGTTTAAACTCACGTATTCCTTTCTTGTGCCGCCAGGGTTGTGATGGTTAGCACATCACAGAGACTGGCAATGAGAATCACATTTGTATTTTGATTTAGCTGTGTATTGAAATTCCTGTGCTGCTACATGTAATTTGCCCTTGTGTTGTGCTTTCAACATATAACTGTGTCATTCTGCTAAATTAGAATTGTGTGTAACATCATGTATCTTCAAATAAGTAAATTGGGTATTAAACATTAAATTATCCATGTATGGAATACCAAAAAGAAACTGGTCAGACAGCATTAGTTTCTGACACAAGTGTAGTCAGAGGTAAATAGGCAATGCAGTTCAACCTAAATTGTATTTTTAGAGCTGAACCCATTGAGAAAGTCTCACCTTTTATATATTTATGTTCTTTTTCTTCTTTTTAGGTTCTCCTGTGTCATGTACTACCTGCTGGATTATTGCAGTGGCTCTAGGGAACCTCTTCATTGCATTGCTGGGAACAGCAGTGGGTTTTATTATCAAAGGTAAATAAATCTTCTCCATTGAAAACATTTGATTTGAATTTAGAACTTTATTCAGGAGCAAAACAGAGCTCTTGAAATCTTCTCAGGAGTCCAATAAAATTGTGGAAGTAACTTTTATCTGTTAAAAAGGCTTACTCCTTTTTTTTCTGACATTTTTAATTGTTAAATGTGGTCCAGTTAGATGCCCTCAGAAAGAACAAGAAAAGTAATGGGAAAAGTATCAAAGATGCCTTTGAAGGGGCAACCGAGTAGAATTCATTGTACAGCGAGCACACTGTGTTGGATGTTCAGCCACTCGAGAATATTTACCTCATGATGAGTACAGCTCTAAACTGGAGGTCATAATCTAAAGGTTAATTCAGTGCTGTTTAACATCTTTGTTGGAGATATGGGCGGTGGGATAGAATAGCACCCTCTATACTCAGTGGGATAGAATGCACCCTCAGCAAGTTTGCTGATGACACCAAGCTGTGTGGTGCAGTCAACACACTGGAGGGAAGGGATGCCATCCAGAGGAACCTGGAAGGGCTCGAGAGGTGGGCCCATGCAAACCTTGAGAAGTTCAACCAAGCCAAGTGCAGGGTTGTGCACCTGAGACATGGCAATCCCAGGCACAAATACAGGTTGGGCAGAGAATGGCTGAAGAGCAGCCCTGAGGAGAAGGACTTGGGAGTGCTCATGGGTGAGAAGCTCAACATGAGCCGGCAGTGTGCGCTGGCAGCCCAGAAAGCCAACCGTATCCTGGGCTGCATCAAAAGAAGTGTGACCAGCAGGTCCCAGCAGGTGATTCTGCCCCTCTACTCTGCACTCGTGAGATCCCACCTAGAGTACAAATTTGTCAGGTGCCAAGGCTTTGCCTATCCCATTAAATAGAGGTAAACATAGGTCAAAACCAAACTTTATGTGGAGAAGACAGAACAAAAAGGGGAGGGAAAAACTGCAAAGAAAAAGGAAGGTTCCAAGAGAACCCCTCACACTCTCCCACCTGGGAAATCGATGCCTTTCACAGAGCCATTTAGAGACTCTTGTGCAGAAAATTACATTATCTTTGACAGTCTCAGAAGACTCCAGGGATTTCTGTGGAGAATACTTTTCTGGAGTGGGTGTGTTTGTGAAATGTGTTTGTGATGAATTGGCTATGACTATGAATAGGAAGCAAGATGTATGATTGCTTTCAGGCTGTCCATGTCTGCGTTGCCCCGAGCCGTGGGTGGCTTACAGAGGAAGCTGCTATTCCTTCTCCAAGGAGAAGAAGGACTGGCATTCCAGCCAGCAATCCTGCTGGGAGCAAGGAGCTCATCTCCTGGTGATCAATGATGCCAGTGAAATGGTAATGATTTTCTCATTCTTTGAGGATCTTCTGTTTCTTTGCAGATACCTCAGTGATTGACACACAAGCTGTGCTGTCACTTTGACCTTAAAGGAGAGGAAGGATTTATGACTGTGAAGTTATAGCGCACTTCCAGTTTTGGTGTACACCTTAGAAGTTCCCAGCAGGCAAAGAAACAAAGGGGAGAAGGGAGAGGTGAGGGTCCCTCAGCTACACAGAATCATCCTATGAAGGATGTTATGAGACAGCCTTCTCCACTGCCCCTCTCCAACTCCCCTCCTAGCCCTGGCAAAGCTGATATGAATGATCAGAGGAAAAGCCTGTGGCACTGTGAATTCTCTGTACTCATTGCCTAAGAAACACTATATCCCAACTCTTCAGAAATGCTTCCTTCGCAAAAGCGATGTCTCTCCTCCTGTTGTGGTTTCAGCCAAATTTACCAAAACCAGACTGACAGATGGCCCTTCTTCCCCTCCCAAAGAAAAGAGAGGAAGAGATAAGGAGATTTATGTTTAGAATGAACTAAACTACTCTAATGAAGTA